>JAJPUD010000464.1:329860-357542 GCA_023553655.1 Myrmecobius fasciatus | reverse complement strand
TTTAAACCTAATTTTACCTCTAAAGTCTTTTCTATTTAGTAGAGAAGCACTGAGTCTTTGTGAATCCATTAATAGCTCATAAAACACCACAATGGGGAAAACATTTTTCAAAGTTGAAATATTCTGAATCCTTACATAATTATTTGTGTTAAAAAGCTTACAATTTTTTTTCTTCCTTTGTACATTAAATAATGGCGGTCTTACGTGATGTTTTACACCAAAAAACAATGGAAATATGTTTAGGGATGTTGATCATCTGACCGTCTTTAAAAATCACAAAATCACTTTTTTCAATTAAATATCATAGTGACCCAAACTTGATGTAATAGTTTAGCAATCATAAAGTCTTAGAGGCAGATGGAGACTTTGACATTTAGTCATCATTTTATAGGTAAGGAAACGTAAGATCCAAAAAGGTCAAGAAACATTCAATAATAATAATTATTATAATAATAATAACTTTTAAAAACAGGACTATATCTCAAATATCTTGATTACCAATGCTTCTAGTCTTATATCATTACCTCTGTAGCCTCTTTAATTATTCCCCAAAGTATTTTATATTATTCATCTGATACACATGAATAGATCATTTCTGATTTGGGGTTTTTTAGATATAATCTAATTAGTGATAGCGTCATCTAGTGGACAGAGTAATGGCTCACAGTCAGAAGATCTAGGCTCAAATCTATCTTCTAACATTTAAGGATTGTAAAATATTGATAAATCGTTTCATCTGTCTCTGACAATTCTATGGAATTTCTCTCTTAAAGTCCTATAAAATTTTTCCCCTGTTCATCTTTTAGAAGAATGAAGGGGGAAAAAAAAAGATAAAATAAGCCAGTATTAGGAACTTAATCCAAGGATGCATAGGGCATTTCATGCAGTATATACATTCCTTCCCATCTCTAAAACATTATCTAGCATTACAATATGTGCCGAGGTAATTGATGTTAAGAATGATGACCTTGAAACAAGAAAAGATCTTCAGTTTGGAAGTTAACTGGAAAATTCAGCTGATCCACATACCTTATTCCTTTGGCATTTTAAGTAATTCTAACATTTGTTGTTTAGAATTTTGTTAATCAATTTAAATATCAGGGATAAAATAGATTTTTAAAATTATATCAAACACTTTCATAAAAAGTATTTGTTATAAAGGCTAAGATTTTTTCAATGATGTGGAAAAAGATTTGTTGGTGTTAGAAGCATTCTCAGAGTTAATTTAATTAGATCCATTGTATGACTTTCTACTTGACAATTTTTGCTAATAGGCACAATTTGGAGTATTAGTCAAATTGAAGCATGAAGAGAAAACTAAAATAGCAGAATTTTTCCAAGGTGCTGTGTAAATGGAATAAAGTCATATTTAAGCCAGTAGAATGCATTTTCTAGACATAAATATAAAGAACATTTTTTTTTACAAAAATTAAAGATTGGAGCAGAATTTTTTCTTTCTAAACCTATATTCAGGAATGATGAGAATAATAGTTTTAAAAATATCTAGATGGCTGGTCCTATACAACAAACATTTATTAAATCCCCATTGGGTAAATAGAGCAGCTGTGATATGATGGATAGAATAGTGGGGTTGCAATCAGGAAGACATATCTTCCTGAATTCAAATCTAGCTTTAGGCATTTATATGATCTTGGAGAAGTCACTTAATTCTGCTCATCTCAGTTTCCTCAACTGTAAATGAACTGGAGAAGAAAATGGCAAACCACTTTAATATCTTTGCCAAGAAAATCCTAAATAAGGTCATGAAGAGTTAGACATGACTGAATAACAGCAATGTACATAGACAACCCTAAGCTAGGACCTTGTGAGGTAAAGACAAAAATAGTCTCCGCCACCTCCACCCTACTATGGGACTTGTCTTGTACCAAGGGACCTAGCTGGTAGGAGGCAGTCAAGATTCATTTTTAACGGAAGGGTATCTGCAAGCTTTTTGATTCCATGAAGTAATTTCCCAATATTATTTTAAGTCAGCTGTGTGAACATGGTGGATAAAGTTAGGAAGACTTGAATTTGAATCTTGCCTGAGACATTTAATATCTGTGGGATCCTGAATTGGTCACTTAAACTTTTTTGAGCCTCAATTTCCTCATCTGTAAAATGTGGCTAATATAATAGCATGTACTTCACAGGATTCTTGTGAGGTTCAGATAAGATAACATGTAAAATGATTTGCAAACCTTAAAAGTGCTACATAAATGCTTGTCATTTATTATTGTTGTTTGTGGCAAATCTAGGAAATCTACTCAGTTTCTTCTGAAATAGAAATTCCTAGGATTATATTTATTTTCTCACCATAGTTATTTTTAAACTTACAGTTTAAAAATACATTCTTTTGCTCAAAGAACTATGTCCCCTCTAATTGGGGTATCGCTTCCCTCTATAGTGCTTTCAATTCTTGTCCAACAGGACTCCAAAGTACCCACAATTCAATTCGTTCTTCACATGGTTACTCATTCAATTTCCCTGGCTGTTCCGTGGCTAGTAGTCACTGAGTATCTATAAGCCTAATGTGATTCATTAGAAAGATCCCTGATTTTAGAGTTTGAATCACTGCTCCCTCACTTACAAGTTGGATAATAATACAAGTCAGTCTCTGGGGTTCAGTTTCCTCATCTGTAAAATGAGGCAGTAAGATTAATTTCCTCTAATGTCCTTCTAGCTCTGAAATCTATGATTTTATAATGGCTTTCTTTACAAGAGCTTTTATCTTTCATTTTCTGTTGTCTAAATGAATTTCCCTTTACCAGTGTAAATAAGTCAAGAATTAACTATACTCTCACGTCTTAATATTATTTCAATTAGCTAACATGATTAGCCTGGCACATAGTAGATGCTTAATCAGTATTTTTCTTTAAAGTGCTATTGTGCCCTTTTCATGGATGAATAGGACTAGACACTGTGAGAAAGCAGAAAGGATACTTCTATGATGTTTTCTTAGGCAAGTCATTTATATTTTGTGAGTATGTTTCTTCACATAAAAAATGGGTTTAGGAAAACTTGGGTCAGTATTACATGTAATACTTACCTGATTTTTATACTACATTTGTTTTAGAATTCTTTACCTGAAAAATGAATATTTCTGATTCTAGCAGGCTATGTAAGTATACTAATATTATTGTTACTTTTTCTCTTATGTATTTTATAACACTTTATAATTTACAATGCACTTTCTTCACATGTATTATTGCACTTGATCTTCACAACTATCTTGACAGAGATATTCAAAATTTATAAATGAATAAACTAATATTACTCCAACAAGTAATCCTCCTTGTTGGTGAAGATATTAAAGAATTAAAAATAGAATTTCAAGAGAGTCTTCCTTCCCTTTTTTAAAGAAGAAATTCTCATCAAGACACGTAAAATAATTATTGGTTCTCTACAGATTGATTGATTATTACAGATGCAAAAGATGTCTGGATTTGTGAAATCTCCCATGCAAGGAAGTGGTATTTTATATTTAGTGATGAAACATACTATAAACTGATATTGCCATATTGAAAAATGTAGAGCTATTTCATAAAACCATTAGCACCATCAGTCTGACAGCCGAATTATGACTTTTCTTTGTGCCAGTGCTTTCAGATGAAAGGAATTAACTCTAAGTTGTATTTTTTGCCAGTAGGTTTTGAGTGTTTACTTGGGTGGTTATTGTTGGGTTGTTATTGATATTGTTGTTTTTAATAACTAATGCTTAGAATTGCACAGATTCAGGTATCTTTGAACATAGCACTAAGTATATGGTTGTTATATGTTCTCTATGATGAGAAGCAAATGTTAAAGAATCATAAAAATTTTAGAATTGGAAAGTATCACTATGTAGTCTAACCTATAACTGATCAAGAATACTCTTTATGACATCCCCAGTTAGTAGGGAAATAATCAGTTTCTCTCATCTTGCTATTATTTCCACTCCAAAAAATATTCTACTTATTGGTGAATATAGTATCCAAAACAGAATTTCAAAAGACACTTTCTTCACCTTTTGAAAGGTGAAATTACCATTAAGTGAGGTTTAAAAACAAACAAACAAACTAGTTCTTGTAGTTCTTGGCACAGAAAGAGAGACAAAGGCAGACAGAGAGAAAGACAGACAGACACAGACACACAGAGACAGATAAAGACAGAGAGAGAGGGAGAAAGACAAATCGAGATAGATAACAGACACAGAAAGTCAGACAGAAACAGAGAGACAGAGACAGTCACAGACAGAAGAGAAGACAAAGGGAAGGAGGGAGGAAGACAAAGATGCAAAGGATGTATGGATTACTGAAGTCTCATATTTGCTTCATTGTATCTCTGTATAGGACCTGTGATCCTTTTTCTAGGAATAGCTAGGTTGCTAGATACAGTGGAGTACTGGGCCAGTAGTCAGAAAGATCTGAGTTCAAATGTGATGTCAGATTCTAGCTGTGGGACCTTAAGTCACTTAACCTCTGCCTCAATTTCCTCCACTATAATATGGAGATGAGAATAGCAGTTACCTCACAGTGTTGTAAGTAACAAATGAGATATAATATGTGTAAAATGCTTAGCACAGTACCTGGAACATAGTAGGTAGTTGATAAATGCTTCTTTCCTTCCTTTTCAAATTCCTCATCTACTTCCCCTGTCTTATGTAGTCTAAAATAAGTTCTGTCAACAATATCCCTTGTGTTTCTGCATCGTGATTTCCCTCATTTTCTCTATCATTCTTTCTTCTTCTGGCTCCTGTATTTAGGACATAGTACTATTCCTTTCTATTCCTTTACCTATCCTATTTCATTTTAAATGTAAAATCTTTTTAAGAGCTTTTCTCAGTGAGACCTATTATTTTCTGAGATGTCTGGTTTCCTAAGATGGAAAGATTTTGATTAGATTTTGTGAGACTTACTATGAAATGTACAGAAAAAAAATTTCTTTTCTGTTTTGCTGGCATCTAAGTCAGTTAGGTCCTTATAGTCCAACTCTTTAAACAAAATGAACATGTTCCAGTTCAGATCCTGTAACATATATGTTAATTTCATCAAGTTTTATTCCTTGTCAGTCCATATTCTACATGTGAATTGGCATTTGGTCCCTTCTGCTTTTCTCATGAATGGTAGGATTATTAATCTGAATCCAAATGTTTGGAGACTTTAAAATTTGATGGATGCTGGGTAACTTTCAATGAATGGAGCAACTTAATGAGGTTTTTCTTTCCTCTTCTTAGAAAAAGCAATTCCATAATAAGCTATATCTTTTATACTTTCTTGTAGATTGACAGAAATGTTTGATGGAGATGTCTACATTTACTTATTGTTGCTTATTATCTCCCTGTTCATTTTACATAGAATGCCATTCCTGCCAATTTATTCCTATTCATCTCTCTTTGAATTCCTCCTGTTCTCCCCATCTCGTCATTCCCCAAGCAAAGGTGTCTCCTTCTTGTGGATACCTAAAGCAGTTTATAGTTCTCTTATTGCATTTCCATGGTATATTTGTGTTACAGTTGTTTGTGGCTGACTGCCTGACAGGTTGAAAAGCTCTTCTGTGGTGTAGATCTTGTCTTATTTTGCTTTGTTTTGTTTTACTGAAAACTCTGCTTTGACTTAGCACTCAAAACAAATTTAAAACAATTTACTCACTCTGGGAATTTTCTGAAAAAAAAAAAAACAAAAAAGCTTCTGTTTTTCTTCATTATTCTTAAAGTACTTGACAGGTAACTTGCACAGAATAAGTGCACTGTTGAATAAATATCACCAAAATTAGGCAAATAAAAAAATGAGTTAAGTTTTTATTTTGAATTTTCCCGGGGCAGCTACGTGGCATAGTGGATAGAGGACCAGCCCTGAAGTCAGGAGGACCTGAGTTCAAATCTGGTCTCAGACACTTAACACTTCCTAGCTGTGTGACCCTGGGCAAGTCACTTAACCCCAATTGCCTCAGCAAAAAAAAAAAAAAGAATTTTCCTTATCTCTGACAACTAAAAGACTGTTAAGGATAAATTCTTTAACTTTCTTTTTTTATATAATGAACTGGACAAATAATTTAAAAATTTTAGTATTTCCACATATGAAGAATAGAAAAAGAGGATTTTATATGCAACTACGAATTTCCATTAGGTATATTTTGTTTTTTTTAATAAAAAAAAACATTAAATTTAACACAGTCCCAAAGTGACCCTGCTTTGTATATGTCTCCTGAATTTTCTTCTCTCTTCTGTGTATTTTTAAAACGTTTCATTGATGCTCTTTTCTGTTTCATCACTATCGCTACTCCCCTTCCTCATAGTCCTCTCCTTTATAACAAATACATGTAATTAATCAAAACAAACTCACATATGACATATCTAAAAACATATGTCATTCAGCTCTTCTAGTCCATTACTTCTCTGTTAAGAGGCAGGAAGCATGATTGATTCCTCATCACTCTTCAGAATTGTGACTGCTCATTACATCGGTCTTAGCTCTTAAGTTTTTCCAAGTTTTTTTCTTTTTACTTTGTTGTAGTTATGTAAATTATTCTGGTAATGCTCACTTTATTCACCATCTAGTGGTATAAATCTTTTGAGGTTTCTCTAAATTTGTCCTTTTTATCTTTTTACAATGGTATTTCATTAATTCCTATGCCATAATTTATTCAATCATTTGATTGGTACACACGCTCGGTTTATGTATTGCTAAAGAAAAATAGAGGTGTTCAGCAACTTTGTAGAACTTTGTGGTGTAACCTAGTGGATTGGGAGTCAGAATATCTGCCTTTAATTCCAGTTTTGGCTTTTCTACATATTTTGGGGCTCCTAATCACGTGCAATGAGGGATTTAAACTAGTCTTTCTAAAGTTATCCCTTCAGGCTATAATCTTCTTTGAGTCCATGATCTATCAGAACTAGTTAGATCATAAATGGTAAAGAATTTTCTCAAGCAAATCTGTGGAAAATATCTTGTGAAAGAGCAAAGATAGATTTTTAGTACTAACAAAATTGAAGAGGGAAAGAGGAAGGGAATGTTGTATATAGTCTAGGATTGTGATGGTCCTTGTGTTATTTCTTTTCCATGTAACAGTTTGAAGTATTTTTTAGCAATATTTTCTGGGAAAAGCTTTATATATTCCATTGTATAAGCTGAGACTTAGATATTATTGAGTTAATTAAAATTAAATGTTCTTTGTGAAGCTGACCTTGTGGTTTGACTTGATCCAGTTTTAATAAGACTGTGTTTTCCAACTACTTTTACTGAAAATGTCACCTAATTCCCACACAAAAGAGAAAGGAAAGATCAGGAACTGCCCTAAAGTTGTTTTCCTTCACTAATATATCATATTTATATCTGGTGCTCTGGAAATCACTAGTAGGCTTAGTAGACCACTGCACTGATATCTCCTTCCAGAGAAGAAGAAACTAGTGAGTGG
The DNA here is from genome assembly GCA_023553655.1 of Myrmecobius fasciatus. Lineage (NCBI taxonomy): Eukaryota > Metazoa > Chordata > Mammalia > Dasyuromorphia > Myrmecobiidae > Myrmecobius > Myrmecobius fasciatus. The sequence continues at coordinate 350,150 of JAJPUD010000464.1, read as the reverse complement.
ATTAGACCCACTAATGAGGTCTCTTGGAGACCAGAAGTAAAACAGGCCCAGAACAATCATAATGCATATCTCAAAGACAAGTGTTCTTTGTTCTTGGTCTATCCCTTTTCTTCTTCTTCTTCTTTTTTTAATCTTTTTTAAACTTAAAGTTTTTTAAAAAAACATATGCATAGATAATTTTCAACATTCACCATTGCGAAACCTTGTGTTCATATTTTTTCCCTCCCTTCCCCCAATTCCCTCCCCTAGATGGCAAGTAATATAATATATGTTAATCATATACAATCATATATTCTTCTATACATATTTCTACAATTACCATGTTGCACAAGAAAAATCAGATCAAAAAGGAAAAAATGATAAAGAAAACAAAATGCAAGCAAGCAATAGCAAAAAGAGTGAAAATACTGTGTTGTGATTTATTTTATTTATTTATTTTTTTTATTTGCATAACATATGTGTGGGTAATTCTTCAACAATAACCCTTACATAGCTTTCCGTTACAAATTTTTCCCCCCAACTTCCCCACCCCTTCCCTAGATGGCAGGATATCCACTACATGTTAATTATGTTAAAATATTGGCAAATCGAATATATGTATACATATTTCCAAACTTATCATTGTTGTGCAAGAAAAATCTTATCTACACAAACGATATATCAGATAAAGGAAACACAATGTAAGCAAACATCAATCAAGGAGTATGAGAATGTTATGTTGTGGTCCACATTTCGCATCCCTCTCTCTGGGTGTATATGGCTTTCTTCAGTGAACAATTGGAGGTGGTTTGAAACATTTCATTGTTGAAGAGAGCCATGTCCATCAGAATTGATCGTCATATAGTACTGTTGTTGCCGTGTATAATGATCTCCTGGTTCTGCTCATTTCACTCAGCATCAGTTCATGTAAGTCTCTCCAGGCCTCTCTGAAATCATCTTGCTGGTCATTTCTTACAGAACAATAATATTCCATAATATTCATATTGTGTTGTGATTTATACTTAGTCCCCACAGTCCTCTCTGTGGGTGCAGTTAGCTGTCTTCATCACAAGACCATTGGAACTGGCCTGAATCATCTCATTATTGAAAAGAACCATATCCTTCAGAATTGAATCTGCTGTTGTCCTATACAATGATTTCCTGGTTCTATTCACTTCACTTGGCATCAGTTCATATAAATCTCTCCAGGCCTCTCTGAAATCATCCTGCTGACTGTTTCTTGTAGAACAATAATATTCCATAACATTCACATACCATAGCTTATTCTTATTCAGCCATTCTCCAGCTGATGGATACCCATTCAGTTTCCGGTTTCTTGCCACTACAAAAAGTACGCCTTTTCTTCTGCTGCTACAAGTGAAAAGATAAAACTTCACTAGACTGATAGAGCCTGAATTGCTTTGTTTTGCCAAGTAAATGTTGGTAATTGAATGTGAACACGAACATCATATTTTTAAAGAAAATTCTAATTTTGACTCCCTTTAAAATATTATAGAAACAAAATAGGTTTAATACTAAAATGGCTTTCTATATATGCTTCAACAACTGGTCATATTGGAAATCATAAAGTCAAACTCTGATTTTAGAGGTGAAGAAACCGAGGCTCAGTGAATTTATCTGACATGCCTATAGTAAAAATAATTTGTTAGAAAGATTAGAAATCAGACTTTTTGATTTCCAGTTCAGACTTCTTTCCATTATACCAAGCTACACCTAGAAAACAACAGATTACCAGTTTTTTGAAACATGTTCACTGATGTTTTGAAGGGTAGTGATGTAGTGGATAGAGTACTGGAATTAGACTCAGATATACTAGATTCCTAAAATATTTCACTCACTTAGTAGCCATGAGACCGTCAATACTTGTACTTCTATGAGCTTTAAGTTTTCTCATGTGTAAAATGAAGAGAATAAAGCTTGTCATACCCTCCTCATAGATTTGTTGTAAGGTTCATAGTAGAAAATGCATGTAAAGTGCTTTAAAGACTTTAAAGTAATGTCAGTTTTGGGTTTTTTTAATATTTTCTTCATAACATTTCTGTAACACAGATAGTGATGAATAATATTGTCCTTATTGTTTAGGAAATTTATTTCTTGAAATCTCATACTGACAAGAGAGGCTCACACTAAACTCTGGATCTTCTTGTCCAGAGTTAGCAGCCTTTTAGTCCTGAGGGCTACTAATGAGATTAACTAGTACTCCTTATGACTGGAAGAGTGTACAGATAGTAGAGAGTATGGGAGAAGAGGTCCTGAACTAGCATGGGGAGAAGAAATTCAAATCAACAGAACCACCATCAATTGGAAGCTCCTGGACCACTCATTTGTTTTTATGCTTTTAGTTGCTTCTTCTTCTGATTTCTTACCTGAATATTTCTCCCTGGAAACTTTGTTTCTTCTTTCAGTTGTTTATCATTTACCAAATACAGTAAGTATCCAATGACTACTTATTTATTAAATAATAAGATCATAAATAGAACATTCAAAAATAATAAATAGAACATTCAGCATTGGATCATATGAAATTTATATATTAAGGATGTTAATGTGTTGAGGGGAGAAACTGTTGGGCATCAGTAAATAAAGATACACTAATTTTTGGCAAGTAAGATTTTTAAAGCATTTTAGGACAGGAACCTTGTGCTCTATTTTATTTATAACCCAAGAAGAGCTTGGTAAAATGAAAAGAGCACAAAGAGCACTGGGTTTGGAGTCAGAGGACCTAAATGTAGATTCTCTCCCAATTACTTAAAAATTGTGATACTAGACAAGTCACTTCACAAGTCATTTCAAGGCAGCAGATGAAAAAAGAAAGGTCCAAAATGGCATGAGTCAAACTGGACATCTCTTGGCTTCATGGTTCCAATCTGTAAAATAAAGGTATTGGACCAGAGAACAACTAAGATTACTTCCAGTTCTAAGTCTGGGATCCCATGTTTCTATCCTCAGCTCCTGGGGCAGTGCTAGGCATAGGTATTCAATAAAAACTTAGAATTGATCAGTGATCCAAGCAAGGTCAAGAATTAATTGAATTGATAAAAACTTTGAATAGTCTGGAGAAAAAATTCTGATATAAAATCTTTCTTTTCATAATTTCAGAGTTATTTATTATGGACAGACTTTCAGAGATAAAACTACTACAGAAAAGGGAATAAGGAAGAGTTCATAAAATCAGGAAGATTAAAAGGGTTACCTCAAGAGGATGACTGTTGCTTAGCTGATTGCTAGACTGTCTCAGAGGGGAAAGTTTGATTTATATCACATTGGATTTTTCTTTTCTTAAATCTCCTGCCTTGATATTTGGCTATTTGCTTGGGCGTTTGATTTATATTGTTTTGCGAAAGAGACTGAGGCAGTAAAGTCAGTTGAGGCATCGCTAACTGAATATTTTATTTTCCCAAGGCCCAGCTCATTTATATAGTTATACAAAGCAGTCCAGTGAACTAGTCAGTAATAGTTTACTATACAAGTATCTCCTTTAAAGCCCCAAAGAACCACCTTAATCTTTATTTGAAATTCTGTGTTAGATATTAAATGTCATGGTAACACTTTGCGTTTCCCTGAAAAATCTTCTGACATTTGTATTCAATTAAGTAGAAGAATGAAAAGCTATGGAGCCACATGTCACACTGTCAGATACAGGTAATTTTTTTGTATAAAACTGGCAAGCCACTATTTTATTTGCCCTTTAAAATAGGGTTCAGAAATACTTTTGTGTGGTATTTTGAAAGCATGAAGAATGCTGTTTGGTTAAAAGAAAATTCCATTTAACTGAAAGTTAATTCACATAGGTCCAGGTGGCCTTCCTCTCACTGCTGCCTTTATTCTTCTTTCATCTAAGACATGTGGGAATATTGGTCAGAGCCTTGGTTGTATGTATGTGGACCAACCCCTTTAGTGGCATGACAAACAAAAAGAATGTGCAGTTCTGAATTCTGAGAGACAGTTATCTTCTGATATTCCTGTAGTCTGAAGTATGATCACTGTAGATGAATATTTGAAGTTTGGATAGAAAAGAAAAATTGCATAGTAACATAAGTGAGTCTACTTCTTTGGAATTGCTCTCAAAAATATTATATAAATTCCAAAAAAGAAAAATTGTCATCAGTCATCAAAAGAAAATTAAGGATAAAAACAACAAACAAATGGAAGAACTTTCACAAAATGTGAGAGGATGTGGATTAAAGAACATAGTATTACCATCATTGTCAGAAACAAATCAGTAAGTCCCTCAACACAAAAAAATGGGTAATAAATACTGAAAGAATTAAAATTAGCAAAAAATATTTTTAAAGGAAATGAAACTCAATGCAGCTAAAGAATTTCAGGATAATATTATGGAATTTGGGTGGATCAAAGGTTATAAATTTTATAAATTTTAGATCTAGAAGTACATAGTATTCCCTTTATATACCTGAAACCAGATAAAACTGATAAATGCAATTTGTTTTCATGACATAGTATCACTTCCCTGGTGTCATGGTCCTCTTCAAGAATGAAGGACAAACATGTAAATAGAAACTTGTTACGTATTATGGATATTCTATATAATACAAACTATACTACCATATGGGTGGGTACATATATTCTGCAAATATTGTTTTGTAGCATTTTCTTCATAGTTATCCTTTTGAAGAATGAATTCCCTTAGATTAATATGCCAGTTTTGTTCAATCATAATCTTTGGTGTTTTTTATTCTGTCTATCAAATGGTTTGGAGTAGAATAAAATTTCAGTATTGTTGGACTTAAACCAAGGAGCAAATCATTTCCTTTTTCTTGTTGAGTAGGAAAGGATAAAACCACCTTCTGTCCTGCTCTTTCTCCCCATCTAATACTAGGAATGAGCATGAGTCCCTTTCCCCAGCAACACCACCTAGTGGAGAAAGTCAGCTTTCTTTTTCAATTCATATGTCACAATCCATTGCTACTCCAGTGGGCTTGCAAACTTGTACCATTTGTTATTCTTTCTATCCTGTATTACTTGGATACTAAACTACATCAGAATAAACTGTCCCTATTCCCCATCTCCTTTTCTCTTATCCCTATCCTCTTCAACCCTATCCCAACCATGCTCACTCCAACTCTGCACCTTTCACTGTCCTCTGGAAATCTCATTCCTTAGAAAAACAAGCTTCCCTTCATTTTGGCCTTTTTCCTTTCATACCTTTTCTCTCTACCTGCATGCACTGATAACTGATTCCCACTTAGATGATACTGCATCCCTGTCTGGCATTGGCTGTACTTTCTAACAAAACCTATGTACGTATAATGATCCTAGAAGGAAAGTTGTAGTATTCCTAGTTCCCCAGAGACACTTGCAGATACTCATTGCTGCCATCATTCAGTAACCACCTGTCTTTTAAAAATTAACTTTATTAAAACTTTTTACCCTTATATAAATCATGGTGGCTATTATTAACTGATTTTTGAGTGTATTCTCATTTTTCAAGGAGCTCAGAATCTATCTGTCTTCCTTTCCTCCTCAATTTCTGTTTTTATACTAGAGAGACTTCCATATTCTTGTTAATATCCTAACCTCTCAGTTCTTCAGTATCCTCAGATTGAATGAACTAAGCCTTTATTCCACATCAGCCATGTACAGGGATTGTCACACCCAATATGTCCCCAATACCCATGTGTTCTACTTCCTCAATAGAAATCTTTGGCATTCCTTTATCTGACCATAATCACCTATCATTCACTGTATTTATGCCCCATCCCTCCTAAACATATTATATACCCTATAGTGAGCTCCCATTCCTCTACCCTTCAGTACTTTAATTTACTCTGGTTTTTCTTTCTTCAGATTCTTGATCCTATATTTAACTAGTTCAATTTTACACTGTTTTCTACTCCCAAATCCTTTATTCTTTGCTTTTTTTTTACCTTAACATCTTGCTATATCCAAACTTTGAATTACTACCATCATTCATCTTCTAGTCCTATTCATGTAAATATACTTCAGCATTCTTCCCTAGGCCGTCTTTTCCCTCTATACCCTTTTGATAGCCTGATTGTCTTTTCTCTGGCTGAAGGGGTTTGAAGAACAAAAAAAAAAAACATCTTAGGAGCTACTTCTCTATTTGATAATAACTGCTAGAAAGCTGTAAAGCTATTTAACAGAAATTGTTTCAACTAATATTTTGTGCTATCAGTCACAGGATGTCCCCCAAATCACACTGCTACCCTTCCATCCCCCTCAAAAAAACCCCAAAATAAAGCAGATGTTTTATATAGATAAACATGTATGTATATATCTATGTCTGTCTGTCTGTCTGTCTATCTATCTATCTATCTATTTATATGAGATAATCTGAGGAAGGAGAGAACATTAAAAGTTAAGGGGATCAGGAGATGAGACTAGACTTCCCCTTGGAAAAGACAGATTAGCTGATCTCTGAATGAAGTTAGAGATTCTAAAAAGTATGATGAGAAAGTAGTTCATTCCAGAAAAAGGGAGACCAAGGAGACAGCTAATATAATGGCACAAAGATGAAAGATTGAGGATTGGGCTTGGGGAACAGCTTTTCAGGGTAATTTAATATATTATTCAAAATATGGTTTCAGTTTATTAATTTAATGTTTAAAATAACTGCAATGATAAACTATAAGTCTTCAAGCATGCACATGTTTGATGTCACAGAAGAAAAACATATTTGTAATATAATTGAGCAATTTAGTGCTTAAGATACCATTAAAAAATTTTCAACATAAATCCCTTGGACCATTATGCTAAATCCCAGTTTACAAACTACTAAATGGTAACCATTAGAATAGGGAGTTATTTCCTAGGTTAATTCATACTCATGAGTCTATCAAATACTGTTGATCCCATTCCTTTCATCAAACTTACTCCTCCCCACCCCTCCACCTCCCACCCTCCCCGGGGATTCTCTCTCCAGCTAGTATTTGGTTTACTAATACAATGAAATTTTTGCTTTATTCTAAGATGATAGTAGTTGATGCTGGTTCAATGTATTATCTTTTTTTTTAACTTTTTATTTGCAAAACATATGTATGGGTAATTCTTCAACATTGACCCTTACAAAGCTTTCTGTTACAAATTTTTTCCTCCTACTCCCCACCCCTCCCCTAGATGGCAGGAAATCCACTACATGTTAATTATGTTAAAATACTTGACAAATCAAATATATTTATACATATTTCCACTCTTATCATTGTTGTGCAAGAAATATCATATCTACAAGAAAAAAAATCAAAGAAAGGAAACACAATGCAAGCAAACATCAATAGAGAGCATGAAAATGTTATGTTGTGGTCCACATTTCACATCCCTCTCTCTGGGTATATATGGCTTTCTTCATTGAACAATTGGAACTTGTTTAAAACATTTCATTGTTGAAGAGAGCCTCAATATATTATCTTTACAAAATAATATTTCCAAGCTAATGGGGCAGTCATTCCCATTAGCCAAACAAAATTTGAGTGTTTCAAACACTATGGCAGATTCATTAAAGGCTGGGAAAACTTTCTTGGGTGAGGCAGGGAAGATAGTACCTTTCTGTTTCCCTCAAACTAAATAGGCAACTTCTTGCTTCATCAAATAAAGCTATCCGATTTTTCTCTTCTTTATCCTTGAAGAATATGGACAGGTTGGAAGAATTTTTGTAGCTCTTGTATTACTCCTTTAATTCTTTTCACTTGTAGTCTTCTAATTTGATTTTAGAAGGCTAATTCTAACTAAAGTATATTTGATTAGAGTATCAAATAAAATCAATAATTTGAATTATTTTGTGAATGATTTTAAGTGAATGTAGGCATAGGTAGGCCTTGGGCATTAAGATATATGAGTTACTATCTAACCAAATTTTAAATTTAACAAATAGTTTTAATGAATTATTTTAAAACTCTCTAATGAAATACAATCTGTAAATGATTATTTTAGGTAAATAGGAAAGCTAACATAATGGCAAAACATTAATATACATAAAAGTCCTTTTTTCAATTCTTTTTCATCTTATTTCTCTTGAAATTAAATATTTTGGGGAGCAAAAAGTTCTAGAAAGGAAATTAAACTTGGGACTTTCAGATAGTAGAGTTTTTTATGCAGCTTAGTTCAGTTTTCTGCCAAAAAAGAAGATACTGATCAGAAAAAAGTAATTAGATTTAGTTTTCTGCCTGAGCAGAATTGTCAGGGAAAACTAAAAACCTAAGGGCAGGGGGGAAATTGTGCAGATGGTCTTCATAAAACTAGGGAAGATTAAATCTGGGGCCATGTTATAATGTTGCTTTCCCTGGCACATCTGTTGCAAGCTAATTGCTTCATTTCTGCCTGATAACCCAAGCATAGGTTTGGAGCTCTGTACTGCAGATATTTAAAAACTCAACATAGTCATATTTTTTCATAGGTTTACAAATGGGCACTTGTCTTCATATGGGTAATTTGATTTGTTTTGAACTTTAACATAGTCATAAGTGGCTTTTGCTAGACATCTTGTTCTTTATAATATGATTTACCTTTAACTAAAATGCAGTTCCCTTTTAATCATCTTAATTTACTCCACGACATTTGGTTGAAAAATTCAGTAGCTAGCTTTTCCTTGGGAAAAGATAAAAAGCCTCTGTTTGTGAAAATATTATTTTGTACAAGTAGATACAACATAGACTTGTTTGTAGAAGATGAAAGAAAATATATTGCATTTGCCATAAGTCTTGAGTTAGAAGTTATTTAAAAAGTTTAAAGAAAACAAGGGTAAAATTGTATCTTAATTCTCAGATAAATATAAGCTAGTTTTTGTTAAAATGATACTTATTTGAAAAAATTAATTCTTGCCCTGTATAATGCAATATAACCCTTTATGTTGATTAAAACCTATATCCATAAATTTGATATGCTGGTAAGTATTCTAGCAAATGGCCTGGGAATACCATTGCAATTGAGAGAGAAACATTTATGCCAATATATTTTTACATCAGCTGGAAGTAATATAAATGTCAAACTGCTTAGAGGTAAACACAGCAGTGAATCTATTGGAAGGTTCTCTTGAAGTGTTCGGAGTTTAAAATTTTTGTATAATTTTAAACTTTCCCAAACATATTCTTACATTATTTTACTTCATCATCACAGATATCTAGGAGGGACTTTGGGCAAGTATTATCCCCATTTTATAGATGAAGAAATTAAGATTCAGAGAGATGAAGTAATTTGTCCTAGGTCACAAAGCAAATAAAGAGGGGAGTCAGGACCAGAATGCAGTGCTAGAAACAGTTCACTAAATGATGATTCAGTACAGTACTCTTAACACTACATCTCATTGCTTTGATCAAACAATCAATAAACATTTGTTAAATGCCTGTGTACCAGTTGCTATGCCAAGCACTGGGGATAGAAAAAGACAGTCTTCAAAGTACTTGCAATCTAAAGGGGAGACAACATGCAAATGAATATATACAAAGCAATATAAACACACATAAAGAGGATAAATAGAAAATAATTAACAGAGGGAAGCACTAGAATTAAGAGGGGATACTTTACTTCCTATAGAAAATGGGATTTTAGTTGAGATTTAAAGAAAGCCAGCAAGTTCAGTAATCAGAGTGGAGCAGGATACACTTGGGGTAGGGGCAGACAGCCAGAGAACAGAGCTTGAAGTCAAAAGATGGAGTATTCCTGGGATAATCAGGAGGTCAGTGTTACTGAATCAAAGGCTATGTGCTATGGAATAAGATATAAGAAAACTGGAAAGGTAGGAGAGGCCTAGACAATGAAAGGCTTTGAATGCCAAACAGAGCATTTTGTATCTGCTCAAGACAATAGGAAGCCACTGGAATTTATTGAATAAGGGGGTGATGTGATTAGGCCTTCACTTTAGGAAAATCATCTTAGTGGCTGATTGGAGTGGGGAGAAACTTGGGGCAGGCCGACCCACCAGGAGGCTATTACCTACTCAAAGTATAGGGTGATGAGGGTGTACACCACAGTGGTAGTGTCACAGGAACAAAAGGGGGCATATTTGAGAGTGATGACCTTCCGACCTTCTTGGGTGAAATTCATCATTCCATTTTACCTCTCTGCATAAATATTAATAGCCAAATGAATCTATCAAAGTCCTAAGCACTGCTGGAGGCCCAACTACAGTCACATTTCTCAAGTTCTGTTGTCATACTTTTATTCATCTCACCTTGCTTTATATAAGAAAACTGAGACAAGCAGGATTTGCTTCAAAACAGGTATTCAAAAATAGGGTGTTCAAAGAAGACTAATACCTCCAGTGTGAGGGCTTGCTGAGCCCTTTTCAGGGTTGCCCACCTTTAACCCAACATTTATCTGTGGCTTCAACAAGCTGTAGCATGCTCAGTGACCATACCTCAGTAAAACTCTCTCAGCAGATGGGCTAAATTGGATTGAGGGTAATTGACAGACCTCATATCCATCAATAAGTTAGGAAGATATCTACCTCAAGCAGATGAAGACTTCCTCTGGCAGAATGGGCAAATGAGAACAGTTTGTTCTAGTGACCACAAAGGAGGCTGAAGCTGTAGAGCAGCTAGATTCTTGGTCAGACATTGAAGATGCCAAGGTCATCTACTACATCCTGGGTCATAACCAACTAATTTGACTTTTGTCTTGTCACTGGAATGACTGGAAAAGAAAAGCTGATGACTGTGCAACTCTGGCTCACTTAAATCCAATCACTTTGCAAATCAAGAAATTACCTCATGATGTCATTAGTCATCTTTGAAAGGAAGGACAAACAACAATTCATCCCTGAGTAATTACTACCATCTGCCTTCTCTATTTCTGTTTTAAACCAACAAATACTGGGTCCTCAACAAATTCCCATTATCTCATTATCTAATCCATAATTCTATTATCAATTGATTCCATAATGACTATACCATACTTTCTTCTCAATTAATCTATTCCATACTTTTTCTCAGAAGATCTTAGAGATCTGATTCTCTATTTTATTAGTTACATTAAAGACAACTGTTGTTATCTCCCTCATTTCCTTTCCTTCAGGTTTAAAAAGTTTTCTCTTATCTCTACCTGTCCTTGAATTCTTCACTCCAGTTTCAGAAGATACAATGTCTAACCCATTTGCTGGTATTCTTGATCCATCTCCCCCCTCTGTATCAGGCACTTGTCCTGTTAATCATTCCCTCTATTCCTATCTACTATCTTAGAGTTGTCTAAGGGGTACAGCAGATTTACTCAAGGGGCCTGGGGTTAAGAAGACCTTAGTTAAAATTTAGCCCCACATACTTACTAGCTGTGTGACTAAAAGCATCTACTTCATAAGGTTGTTGTAAGAATCAAATGAGATATTTGTAAAGCATTTAATACAGTGCCTGATGCATAGTAGTCACTTAAATATTTGTTTTGGAGGTAGAGTCAAAAATAGCAAAGTAAAGGCAGGAACTCACCCAACCTCCCCCCCAAAACTGCTCCAGATTCCTTGAAATCATGATTCTAAACAAAATTTAGAGTATCAGAACACCCAAAAAGACAGTGTAAAACATTTCCCAGCCAAAGACAACTTAAAAGGCCAGCAGAAAAAGTCTGTGGAACCAGGGTGGGTGCCCAGTGTGTAGTTCAGTGCAGGAAGCCCTAGTGCAGCCCCAGCCCAAGCCCCATACCAGTATAGTAGGAATGGGTTAAGGGACCTCTGAATCAATGTCAGTACTCTCAGTCCAGAAACACCAAAGACAACTTGGAAGAAATATTTGTTTTCTTCTTTCCCCACTACCTACAAACTAGCTTAAGTCTCTTCTATACTTAAATTTTAAAAACAAAACCAGAAACTACCTTCTCCTTAATATTTATAGTAGCTCAATTACAGAATGGTTGAATAAATTTTATTATCTGAATATGATGGAATATTCTTGTGCTGTAAGAAATAATGAAGGGAATGATTTGAGAGAAACCTGAGCTGATTTGTATGAAGTGATGCAAAATGAAATGAACAATTTCTATAATAACATTTTAAAGACATAGCTTTGAAAGATTTAAGAACTCTGATCAATGAAATGGCCATCTATGATTCCAGAGGGCTCATGATGAAGAATGTTATCTTCTGGTTGACATAGAGTTGACAGACTTAAAGGGATACTTTTTAAAAAAATGGCCAATTCGGGAATTTGTCTTGCTTGACTATGCATATTTGTTGGAAGGAAGGTTTTTTTGTTTTGTTTTGTTTTGTTTTTTTGTTTTGTTTTTCATTTCAGTGGTGGGAAGCAAGGAGGTAGAAAGAAAATAAGGTAGATTTTTTATTTTAAAAATTAGGTTAGAAAGAATGTAGCTGACATACCTGTCAGATTGGCTAAGATGACAGGAAAAGATAATGACGAATGTTGGAGGGGATGCGGGAAAACTGGGACACTGATACATTGTTGGTGGAACTGTGAATGGATCTAACCATTCTGGAGAGCAATTTGGAGCTATGCTCAAAAAGTTATCAAACTCTGCATACCCTTTGACCCAGCAGTGTTTCTATTGGGACTACATCCCAAAGAGATTTTAAAGGAAGGAAAGGGCCCCCCACATGTGCAAGAATGTTTGTGGCAGCCCTTTTTGTAGTGGCTAGAAACTGGAAACTGAATGGATGCCCATCATTTGGAGAGTGGCTGAATAAATTATGGTATATGAATGTTATGGAATATTATTGCTCTGTAAGAAACGACCAGCAGGACGATTTCAGAGAGGCCTGGAGAGACTTGCATGGACTGATGCCAAGTGAAACGAGCAGAACCAGGAGATCATTATACATGGCAACAACAATACTATATGATGATCAATTCTGATGGACATGGCTCTCTTCAACAATGAAATGCTTCAAACCAGTTCCAATTGTTCAGTAAAGAAGGCCATATACACCAGAGAGAGGGACATGAAATATGGACTACAATATGTCATTTTCATGCTCTATATTGATGATTGCTTGCATTGAGTTTCCTTTATCAGATATTTTTTGTTCATGTAGATACGATTGTTCTAGCACAGCAAGATAAGTATGGAAACATTTATACATATATTCAACTTGTCAAATATTTTACTATAATTAACATGTAGTAGACTTCTTGCCATCTAGAGGAGGGGAGGGGATTAGGGGGGAAATTTGTAACGGAAAGCTTTGTAATGGTCAATGTTGAAGAACTACCCATACATATGTTATGCAAATAAAAAGCTTTAATTAAAAAAAAAAAGAAAAAGAACGTAGATGGATATAGCAAAACCTAGAAGGAGAAAAACAAATTAGAAAAAATATTTGTAGCAAGTTTCTATAATTAAAAAGTGTCATAATGATGATAGCTAATATTTGTTTAGTACTTATTATTTTTCCAGGTACTATGCTAAACACTTTATAATTGTTATCTCATTTGATCCTCACAGCAACCTTAAGAGATGGATACTATTATTATTTCCATTTTATAGATGAGGAAACCAAAACATATAGATTAAGTGGCTTGCCCAGGATCACATAGTAAGTGCCTAAGGCTGAATTATAACTCAGGGTTTCCTAACTCCAGGCCCCATTTTCATGGTCTCAAATTTATAAGAATGGTTATATAACGAAATGGGTAAAATGTAAGAATAGTTTTCAAAGGATGTAATCTAAGCTATCAAAAACATATGAAAAAGCATTCCAAATCACTGATAATTAGAGAAATCCAAAACAAGTATTTTATTTTATTTTTTTATTTTTAAGAGGGGGAATGGGAGAGAGATAAGGTGGATTTTTGTTAATTAAAAAAAAAAAAAACCACCTTACTTTCATTTTATCAGTTTCCTCCAGTTAAGATCCCAGATTGCCCTTCCCATACTTGCTGGTACCATTTCCTTTTCTATTCATTTAATCTCCCACCACTTTGGCTCATAATCCTACCATTCTCCTAAAACTGTTATCCTTTCATTGTTAAATTCAGTGGCCATTTCTCAGTCTACATACCTTGTAATCTTTTTGTGTCATCTGACACTGCTGCCCATTCCTCCCACTCCTTTCTGGACATTATGACCCTCTTTGAATAAGTCTTCTCCTCCCTGGCCTTCTTTATTGATCAATTGAATGAGTTGGAATAGATTCATTCTTGAGCAGACACAAGTTGAATTATATTACAATAAACTCTTCTCAGTTCTAAATTTCTATGATTCTTTACTAGATGATTTCCAAGCTCTTTTTTAGTATTTCAGCATAAATATGTGTTTCAATCTAAATTTACCTTTATCTCTGCAAACTAAGCCTTTTTCCTGGTTACTGAGTCCCTCCCTTTCTGACAGAATTGTGATCTCTGTTGCTTCTTTCTCCTGGGATTAGCGGTGTGGTATGAGTATCATATTCAGAACCAGATTAAAATTTAATTGAGAAGTGGATGGCAAAATAAATAAAAATACAATACAATATAGATAATGTTCATATAAGTGTTAACTATATTATTTATTATTATTATTAATTTTCTAAGTTAATAAGCAGTCTATAGGGATTCATTTCTATTTGAATTGGCCTCTTTGAGTCTTGGTTTTCCCATCTATAAAGTGAGATGGGTTTTAACTTGATAATCTCAGGTCCCTTCTAATTCTAAATCCTTTCATTTTATATTACATGATAGATGTAATTATAGGTCTAATCCAGGAAAATAATATTAGTGTTAATAACATCATTTGAATGAATAAATCCTTCTCAGTATTTTTTTTAACTGACTCATTGACCCCTTCCTACTTCCTAATGTGGGCACTGTTCTGCAGCCTTTTCTGCCTCTACATTTTCTCCCTTTTACAGTCATAATTTCATAGCAAGAAGTGACCTCAAAAGGTCAATCTCCGTTTTCTACAGATGAGGAAACTAAGGCCCAGTGAAGTAAAGTGATTTGCCCTACACCATAGGCAGTTAATGGCAGAGGTAGTAATCCAGATCCTCTGACTCCAAATAGCAACTCTTTTTACCAGACTACAATGTCTCCAAAGTCATGTCTTCCCAAGGGTTCAATGATTACTTCTACAAAGATAATTCTAAATCCATAGAATCAAGTTTAGCTTCTCCCCTCAACTTTAATCCCAAATCTCCAGACTTTCATATTTTTTCATTTATCTTATACTTTGCTCCTCTCCTTACATTGTAAGGTATAGTAGCACTGACCTTTCGGCTCCTTATGTAACATACTCTATTTCTTAACCATGCCTGACTGGCTGTCCCCCATACCTGGAGTGCTCTCTCCATTCCTCGTCTAGCTTCCCTGGCTTACTTCAAGACTCAGGTCAGATCTCAATGTCTTCAAGAAATCTTTCTTAACTCTCTTCTACTTCCAGCAGACATTACCGCCTCAGTTTTTTTCAGAGCACTTTCTCTGGGTATCTTGTTTCCTCATAACCTTGTACTATATCTTTTCTGGTTTTATGTATTACAACCTGTGGCACTATATAAATGTTTTCAACTGAGTCGTTTTTCACTCATGTCAAACTCTTTATGACCTCATTTTGGGGTTTTCTTGGCAAAGATATTGGGCTGGTTTGCATTTTCTTTTTCACCTCATTTTACAGTTGAAGAAACTGAGGCAAACAATAACAAAAAAGGAAATAACTTACCTAGAATCACTTAGCTAGTAATTATCTAACTCAGAAAGATGAGTCTTCCTAATATCAGGCTCAACACTCTTTCCACTATGCCATTTAGCATTTAAATGCTGGCTATTATTATTTTTTCTTTTTTTATCAATCTAAACTTAATAAATATCAACAAACATAACTTTTTCCTTATACAAAGGATTTTTAAAATGTAAATATATACAGATATGTACATATATATATGTACACATATATGTAAAATTTTAACATGGTAGATCTAATAATACTTTGCTTGTCTCTTCCTTCTGCTCTCTTCTGTGTACACAAGGAAAAGCGACTCCTTCCTCCAAAAAAAAAAAGGCATATAACATAAGTATAGTCAGGCAAAACAATTCTACACATTGGCTGCTTCTAAAAATGTCTCACTCTACTCATCTAGTCCATCATCTATCTGCCAAGAAGTAGGAAGGATGATTCACCAACAAGCTTTTAAAGCCATGATTGTATATCTCTTTCAGTTGGGTTTTTTTTCCACTTATAAAAATGATAAAGTTGTACTAAATGATCAACTCCAAAATTTTATGAAGTGTTATGCTATTTTGTATATATCAGTAATATTCTTGACTTCTAATAAAAGGCAATATAACCAATATATATGTTTAGCTTATTCCAGAATTCCAGAACCTCAGAGCTGGAGGAAACATGAAAAACCAACTCACAAGCCAAATTATACCTGAATACTATCCCCTCTACATCACAGTTAGCAAATGGTCATCCAGTCTTTGTTTAGAGACCTCATGTGAAGGGGAACCAACTTTCTCCCCAAAATATCTCAGCCCATTTGGGACAGCTCTAGTGATTAGGAAATTTTTCCTTACAGCATGCCTCCTTGCTTCTCTATAGCTCATAATTTTCAGACCTTTAGCCACATAGAATAAGTCAAACTTTTCTTTTCCATAACAATCCTTCACCTACTTGGAAATAATTAGCATGTTTCCTATCATGAACCCAAAACCCTTCACCATTTTAGTTGTTCTTCTTTGAATGCCTTCTAGCTTATCAGTGCCCTTCCTAAACGTAGTACATAGAAATGAATGTTTTCCCTTGTGGTCCAGCAGACAGTGCAGTAGAACTGCATTCTTCCTAGTCTTAGACATTATGCCTCTTTTAAGTATCCAAATTACATTAATTTTTTTTGGCTGTCATATGGCACTGTTAACAAATATTGAATTTATTGTTGTTCAGTTGATTTTCAGTTGTATCTGATTGTGATCCTTTTGAGGTTTTCTTGGCAAGGATGCTGGAGTGGTTTACTATTTTCTTCAACTCATTGTTACAGATGAAGAAATTGAGGCAAATAGAATTAAATGATTTGCTCAGGGTCATACCGCTAATAAGCTTGTCTGAGGTTGGATTTAACTCAGGAAGATGAATATTCTTGATTCCAGGCCCAGCACTCTATCCACTGCACCACCTACCTGCCCCAATTATGGAATTTATAATATATCAAAATCCCCAGAACTTTTTTGTCTTCTATGTCTTATGTATCATCATTATATTATATAGAATTTACAGTAATTTTTTCTCCCAAAATAGAATAATGTTCATACCTTCCTGATTAATGTCATCTCCTTACAGCACATTTCCAAATGGTTTTTGAGAACAGGTTCTATATTATCTCTTTGTTTTATTTAATATTTAGCATCTTTTCATTTCTTAGTAAAGTCAACCATAATCATATGTTATCATATTCTATTTGTCTAAAATGCCACTGTTATCTGCTGCGTCATAGTTCAAAATACAATTTTTCTTCATTTATTCTTTTTTTTTCTTTTTGCTGAGGCAATTGGGGTTAAGTGAGTTGCCCAGAGTCACACAGCTTGGAAGTGTTAAGTGTCTGAGACAGATTTGAACTCAGGTCTTCCTGACTCCAGGGCTGGTGCTCTATCCACTGCTTCACTTAGCTGCCCCCTCTTCATTTAGTCTTTACACTGAACATACTGTACCTGAAATATTCTACTTTAAGTGGCATTTGGGAACCAGATATCTATATAAGAGCAATCTGTTTTGTGATATGGATATTTATGATCCCATGAATTAGTGGGAAGATTTAAGACTTAAAAGCAAAATAAAACCAAAAAACTTGTTTACGAGCAACAATTCATACCTGTGCCTTCTCCTTCCAGATAAGAAAGCTATTAGAAAATAACTGAAAGCAGTACAGCCTCCAGAGCAGGAAGGTTTATAGTAAATTCTTCTCATTCCAGTGAAAGTAAGCTTCATTTTTATGGGATTTTTCTTCCATTGTATCTGTCTTGAGTATTCTTTTACACAAAGGAGCACAAAGAAAAAGCATTCTGCATCTTAAATTCAGGAAATCATCAACTCTTAGAGTAATAAGATCATTAGATTTTACAGTTATAATACTAAAACTATTATACAATGCCCTCATGTAATGCTTTCTAATATTTAAATTCTTAAAGTGAGTGCTATATTTTCTCATATAAAGCATTCTTTTTTGCTTGTAATGTTTTCTTTTAATCACTTGAAAAAATAACATGATAGAAATTTATTATTTTTAATGTTCATTTAACCGCCTGGAGTACTTACTAGTTAAATATACATATCTCTGTAAGCTAGGCAAGGATTATTATACTTGTTCTATTTATAGACATGGGATTTCAGGCAGTGACTCACCAGCAGAATGAGTGTTGTTAGTCACAAAGATGATGTTTTGTGACCCTCAAGTAATATTCACTGCCAAAATTTTGATTGTTAATTTTGTAATCTTATGAAAAACACATAAGGGATCACCTCTTTCTCCCATCCTACCTCCAATAGTCTAGAGCAGGAGACAAAGTATCTGATATTTTCTTAATAGTTTATCATTTTTATTTATCAAGTTAATGATTTTTTAAAGATTATCTGTCCCTCCTACTTCCTTCACCCCCATTACTGAGAAATTAAAAATTAAGTAGAAAAACAAAGTGTTCAATATGTAGCTGTATAGTCCAGCAAAACCAATTCTCACATTAGCCATGTCTGAAAATATGCTTCCCTTTGCATTTTAGAAGTTCATTACTCTTGTCAGAAAGTATATGAAGTATTTCATCTTCATTCTTTTGAACTTGTAATATATCATTTTATTGATCAGAGTTCTAAGTGTTTCATAATTATTTTTCTTTGTAATGTTATTTTATAAATTGCTCTCTTATTTTTTGTTGCTTCCTTCTGCATCAGTACATGAAAGTATTTCCAGTGTCTTCTGGAATTGTTCACTTCATCATTTCTGTTGCAATTATAGAGAATATACAATACTTTACATTTCAATATATACTCTGAGCCAAAATGAATATACTGGGTTTCAGTGCACATGTGTTCTTAGTGTTTCAAGATAATATTGAAAATGATATGCCTATTTAAGTTAACACAGTCAGCAAACATTTATTAAATACCTGCTGTGTGGAGAGTACTCTCTGGTCTAGTCTTTTCATGCAACTGTGTTCACATCTGATTTCTTGGCTTCTCATATCACTAATGCTAAGCAAAGAGGAAGGGAGAAACATATGGGAAAGTGATAGGAGTAGCAGGCATTTGGGGTTTTCAATGCAATTTCCTTATAATAACCCTGTAAGACAGTCAGTATTGTTAACTCCATTTTATGGAGAAGGTCAGAGAGGTTGTGGTTTGCCAGAAGTCATACAGCTGGTAAGAGTCTGAGTTAGCATCTGAGAATCTTTCCTAACTCTGTCTATTTCACTTTCTGTCACATTACACTGTCTGCTCTAAAAGATTTTCCATAGGGATTACATTTAAGGATGCCAAGTGATCTTAGAAGTCATGTAATCTAACACAATTTTTGCAATATATTTAAAAGTTCTTTGCAAATCTATCATGAGACTTTTTTTTTAGTCTTCTGTTAAAAAAAAAAAAGATGTCTTGTCTTGTATAACTACTTCGGTGGTTATGATAGTGGTGGTGGTGGTGGTAGTGGTTGTTCTTGAAGAGGACCATGATGTCAGGGAGGTGATGTCATGACATACAAGTGAATGGGATTTAAGTGAGGGAGGGCTGTGCAAGGTCACTGGCCTCACTTTCCCTCCAGAGCCATTGAGTCCAGTGGCCAGATATAGATCAAGAGGACTGGAGATGGCCTTGGAGAAATGGGAGACCTTGGCCTTTTTAAGCTAAGATCTTCAAAAGGACTCAGTTTGACTGAGGCTGTACCCATTCAGTGATTGAGGCTAGGTAGCAATTGAGGCAAAGAATCTCCTCTTTCATCTAATTCTCCTCTTGCCCTACCCCCAAAAAAAGAAAATCTAAATAAATAAATAAATAAACAAACAAACAAACAAACAATCAGGGTTTCTGGCCAAAGCAGAAATGACTGCTATTTACATTCAATCTGAGTCCATCAGGACCCAAGCAATGACCAAATGGGGTTTGGCCTAGGACCTATTAGGCCTAGGCCAATTAGAATCAGGTTGGTTTTGGTTTAAGGCCTAGTCCTTAAGAGAGAACTCTAGCCAGTAAACCACAAGATATCCTGTGAGGTTCAGAAGTACAAAAGAGAAAAAAAAATGTTTTAAGAATTTCTGTAGGTAGGGGTATGGTACTCTATGTAGAGGGAAGGAGAGAAGCAGGAAAGGAGGGAGGGAAGGAAAGAAGGCAGGCAGGCAGGCAGGAAGGAAGGAAGGAAAGAAGGAAGGAAGGAAAGAAGGGAAGGAAGGAAGGAAGGAAGGAAGGAAGGAAGGAAGGAAGGAAGGAA
>JAJPUD010000464.1:310395-329460 GCA_023553655.1 Myrmecobius fasciatus | reverse complement strand
AAAGGAAGGAAGGAAGGAAGGAAGGAAGGAAGGAAGGAAGGAAGGAAAGGAAGGAAAGGAGGGAAGAAGGATAACCATGATACAAAATAATATAAGTTTTGTAACATCCTAAATAGAAGGTTTCCCAGAAGAAGTGTCAGCATTCAGTAGGACATCAGCGTATAGTCAGGAACTCAAATGGCAATGAAAGTGGAAGGGGAATCTTCAAGGAGCTCAAAGGAATATGAGCAAAGATTGGTAACCAAGAAAACACAAAGCATGCTTAAGATCAGTCATAGTATCAGGGTTGAATATTTGGGGCCATCAGTCCACAAAATGCTTAAATAAGAGTTTCCTCTGTCAAGTAGTTATCCTGCCTATTTAGGGCAATAATATTTATTTCCTTGTTCGCAAATAAAATTTCTCTTTATTGGTTCTTTTACATTTTTAAAGGTGAAGTTATCATTAAGGCTACTCTGATAGATGTCTATATAATTGAAATCTTCCAGTTTGTCTCTTTCATGCCTCTCTGTTAGGCTTGTGATTTCTTTCTTCCATTCTTTTTATTTCTTCTTTCTTTCCAGATCTGTGGTATACTTTCATTAAAAGGAAATAATTTTCACAACTTTGGTAAAGGGAAGAATATTGATAACATAATTAAAAAAAATTGTATAAGTGAAATCAATATAGTTAAAATGAGAAGGTAGTCTATTGAAGAAAAAAATTATCTTTTCAGCAAATCTCTGATACAAATCTCATATCTAAAAATATAAGAAACTAATTCAAATAAAGATGAATGTAAGTCATTCCCCTAAAAATAACTGAACAAAGTATATGAAAAAAATTTTCTGAAAAGAAGAAATAGCTATCATTAATAGCGTGAAAAAAAATTCTTCAAAAAACTAATATGGAAATATAAATTAAAGCAACTTTGAGTTTTAACATCATAGCCATCATATTGAAAAAGATGACAAAAAAAATGAAAGTTGTTAAAATAACATAACTAGCCACAAGTCCATATAGCTTTAAGATTGCAAAGGAAGAAGTTTGTGAGTTAAAATATTCTCTAAAAAAATGAACAATTGGTCTAAAATTATTCTATATGAGTCAACCCATCTGACCATGTGTAACTCCTTGTTTTTTTTTCATTTGTTATCAATACTCCAATTTCTCTTTCCTTATTATTTTTTGAGGGAGGGTGTAATAGTTAAACCCTGTGTCAGTGGTTAATGTTATTTTCAGATGTATAGGAAAACTTATTTGGCATAATGTAAAAATCTTGCCTGTTTATTTTTGCCAGAACATTTTCAGTTAGTGTAATCCTTTTTATGATTATTGTAATAGTTTCATTTTTCTTTGTGTATGATTTGCTCATTTTGTAATATCTTTCAAGATATTATTTTGTTACTCTGGGGGAGAAAATTTCAATAGTTCAGGAGGGAGATAATTCAAATTTGCATGAGATAGCACTTTATCTGAAAAAGATCTGTGAAATTTAGTGGACTACAAGCTAACTATGGCTCAAAAGCTGAAAATGCTAATGCAATCTTTGACTGAATTAGCAAAGATATTATGTCCAGAGCTAGAGAGTGGAATCATATTGCTGCACCAGACCACATCTGGGGTATTGAGTTCATCTCTTAGTACTATATTTTAGGAAAAACATTGATTAAACTAGAGAGTGTCTGCAGAAGGGCAGCTAGAATGTTAGAGGGCTACCTACTTTTAGCCTTATAGGTCATTTGAAGGAAACTGAGAGATGTCTTAACCTGAAAAGGAGGAGATTTAAAAGAATATGATTGCTATTCTTTAAAATAACAATAGCAACAAAATATAATTTTACTTAGACCTTTGTTTAGGACTAAAGAATTATCATAGTATGATATCCTTATAAACAAACAACACATATACAGCCAAAGTTTAACATTTTTCACATCTTAATTGTACTAATAGAAAAACATTAAAACATAAATGGGCTCCAGAAGAATGGATGTAAAAGAAAACTTAGTGACAACTTTCATTTCAAATGAGTAGTAATATCTAAAAGCCATAGACCAATTAATATTACCCTTTTAAAATCTATACCTTCCAGGGATATAAATGGGTAATTACACTTTTTATTACTACTCTTAGAGGCTGTCTCTTTAAGTGCAGAAACACAATATGTGCAAAGAAAAAATAAGTTGTCATTTTATATGATAAAAACAATCATGAAGGTCATTGAAGGTCACTTGACACATGGCATTTCCTTACATACCCTTTCCTCTCCTCTTTGGAGCTAAAGTCTTTCCCTCTTTGTTAGACGTCCAATACTTCTTACTCATTTTTCTATCAAAATCTGCTCTTAAAGCTCTGAAACTCATTTTAAGAATAATAGCAAAGTTATAGACCTCTTTAAAATTTGTAAAGTGCTTTACATATATTAATCCCTCTCAGGGATATTTGCATTTTTAACACACTGGCAAGGATTCAAGATAAAAAAATAACAATTTCTGGCATTAACTAGGAAAATTTAAACATACAATTCAGACTCCTGGGTTTTCTTCTGGAAACCAGCTATATGGTTCATGTTTTAAGGTTTTCATCCTAATGGAATAAATCATTTCTACCACTAAGAACTGTGTGACCTTGAATAAGATATTTATTTCTGGACCCCAGTTTTCACCTCTGTTAAAGAGAAAGATTCAGGTCTTTGAGTTTAGAAATTCAGCTGTATCATATATGGAGAAATGTAGTTTCTTCTCAAAAACTCCCTATTTCAGACATTCACATAAGCCAGGACAGTGGCAAATAATTGACAACATCCTCACTTTTTTTTAATTCACTAGGTCTGTTTGTTTCTTTAACTAGTGTGAAAAAGTCACCAACACCAATATGTTGACTTGCTGAAATACACTGAAAGCCCTATTAGCATGAATTTGTTGATAATGTGATACACTAAAGAATTCTTCATTATAAGAAATGAGCATAATCTTTCAGTATCAGTGTTGAAGGCTTTATGAAAGGCATCTTGGATTTCACTAAACTGGTGGTTTCATTTCTTCAAACACTTCACATTGGTTACAGTATCACGAAAGTTGTAGTCTATTGCCAAATTTGTCACTGTATCGTATAATTAAGAGATGCTTTGCATGGTGATCCTACTGTGTGGAAAGCATATGGTTGGCAAAGTGTGACCCTGTGTGCTTAGTATTTCTAGATTTAGTTGCAGTTGAAAGGTTTCAAATTTATTAGAAAATTCTACTAGTGATTAAAAATGAACAGATGAGTCTGACCCTCTCAATCTAAAATATTATGTTGTAAGCCCTTTGGGAAGAATACAGCACTTCTCTTAAATTAGTGTAGATAGTAATAGCACCTTGAACATGATCAGGAGTAAGGATATTTAGTTAAAAAGCACTTGTCTAATTGCTCAGCTATTTTCACAAACTTCATATGTATAAACCATAACAAAATCCCAGTATATTTGGTTTATCTCATATCTATGAGGTATATATTTTAACTACATATGTGAAATATAAGTCTTTGATTATCTTCATTAGTGTTAAATCTTTGTACTTGGAAGGTGATTTTAGTTTTCAGAAACAACCTGAAGTTATATAGAGATAAGTCTCACAAATTTATTGGGCAATGAATCTAAAGTGGGGCTCTATTTAGTTAAAAACATAGCATGATTATTAAATATGAGGTAGATTTGTACATATAATCTATAAATAGGATTTGAAAATAATTCCTAAAAAATGTTTCAAAAATGTTTTGTTCAATAAACCAATCAAATCAAAAGCAAATATTTATTTAGTATTTTAATTTGTGCTAGGAAGGCAGCTAATAACATAGTATATAGAGTACCCGGTCTGATGTCAAGAAGGCACCTCTTTGTGAATTCAAATCCAGTCTCAAAAATTTATTAGCGATGTAACCTGGGTAAATCACTTAATCTTGTTTTCCTCAGTTCCTAATTTGTAAAATGAGCTGGAGAAGAAAATGGTAAACCACTCTACTCCCCTGGTCAAGAAAACCTCACAAGGAAAAAAATTTTGCACTGAGTATCTTTGATAAAGACCCCATTTCTCAATTGGAGAATAACTAAACAAACTGTTGTATATAATTGTAATGGACTATTATTGTGCTGTAAGAAATGATAAGCAGAAGGATAATTTCAGAAATATCTGGAAAGACTTACATGAAATGAACTAGAGTGAAATGAACAGAACCAGGAGAACATTGTACATAATAACAGCAACATTGTGTGATGATCATCTGTGATAGACATTAGTTTTACAGTAATCCAAAACAATCCCAAAGAACTAATGATAAAGCATACTATCCACTGTTAGAGAAAGAACTGATATTGACTGAATACAGACTAAAATATGCTATTTTTCACTTTCATTCTTTCATTTTTTTCTTTTATTCAAGTCTTCTTGTACAAAATGACTAATATGGAAATGTTTTACAAGTATAACCTATATCTGATTACTTATCATCTCATAGAAATGGTATATTATTTTTTAAATAAAAATGTTTTAAAAAAGAAAAAGAAAAAGAAAACTCCACAAGAAGTCATAAAGAGTTGGACACAACCTAAAAATTGACACAACAAAATATGCTGTGAGATAGAAATATAAAATGCAATAAAAGTGAAATCATCTCTACTTATGAGGAATTCATATTCCAATGTTTAAGACAAGAAGTGCAGATGTAAATATGTTCAGAATAAATAAAACAGAATAAGTATGTAATCCCCAGATACAATAATTAAATACAAAAAATATTTAAGTAGATTACCACATCAGCATCTTTGGCTAGGTGTGTATTATTTTACATAGTACCTATTAATAGTCATAATATAGAATATTTATATAGTGCTTTACAGTTTTGCAAAGCATTCTCAGAGCAATTTTGTCACAGTCCTTTGATCGCAAAACTCATTTGAATGTTCTATTATGTTTGTGTGAAAAATAAAACCAAAAATGCAACAAAACTTCAAGCATTTGTCATTATTTAAAGCTGTAATGTAATATATCAAAAAGAAAGAGTGTATCAGTCTTGTTTATGTCTTATCTTCTTGTCTTGTTCACTTCTTCTTGCTTTTCTTTTTAGAGTTAGAAAATGACTGTTCCTTTGTTTTTACTTTCTTCAAATAAAATGAGGGGGTGCTTTTTTTAGAGCATTTATCTTTCTCCTAAAATTGTTAACAATTTTATTGTTGTGCCTCCTAGCATTAGCTTCAGGGATTCACAGATGCACAACAGATTCCTAGTTTTCACAGTTCTCTATTTCTTTGTTTCCAAAAAATCAAACTTTATAAAGACAGAGCCAAAATGATTTTAACAGAAGTTAAGGAGAACTCAAACAAATGAAGGGATAAGTCCTGCTATGGTTAAGCCAATCACACATAGTAAAAAGATGAGTACTTCCCAAACTAATTTTCATAATGCCAATCAAAATAGCAATAAAAAAGTGTTGGGAAAATTGGATAGGGCAAAAGAAAAGTGTTCTTCATTCCTTAACTCATACCATACACTACAATAAAAGCTAACTAGATCCTTGACAAATATTTTTAAACCTTGTTTTAAAAGAAAAATGATTTTTCTTGACTCTTAAAAGAAAGAACATTTAAATTGATGAGTTCAACTTGATAAAATTTTAGATTTTTCATAAATATAAAAACTCTCAAGTTATAAGAAAAGGAACTCAGGGAGAAAACTTATCAAGTAAAGACCAGTCATCTAGAACTTTATTAATGGGCTTCATTGTTATTGGAATTCTAGGATGATGAAATCTTTTGAAGAATAATATGGCAATATGCAGTAACATGTCAAAAATTAATCATATGGCTTCTGATCCAATGGTTTTATTTTCCTAAAAATATAAAAAAAAAGATCTTTTAAAAGGATCGGACTCAATAACCTCTGAAGTCCCAAATCTATGATCCTATGATTTAAGCAAAAATACTCCTAATTGCTCTGTTTGCAATAATAATAATGCTGAATGATGGGAAAATCATTAAATAAATTATGATATTAATCCCTTATTTGAGTTCCACGTGAGTTTGCCAGCTGTCATGATTAAAAAAGTAAACTGGGGCAATAAAATTCTGAATATGATCAATTTATTATCAAGTTAAAGTTACCAATAAATTTGAATGAGTGGCTCCTCAGTAAGCAAAGATAAACTAAGGAGTTTACAAAGAACAATTTTATAGTCAATAATCCTCAGAGGAGCTGTATTCATGATATTAATATATATTCATATTAATGTATATTGATAGAGTTTCCAAGAATAGGAAAGTATAATAGAAATAAGGAAATACATTGTTTATAAATTTGCCTTGGGGGGCAGCTAGGTGGCGCAGTGGATAGAGCACCAGCCCTGAAGTCAGGAGGACCTGAGTTCAAATCTGCTCTCAGACACTCAACATTCCCTAGCTGTGTGACCCTGGGCAAGTCACTTAACCTCAATTGCCTCAGAAATAAATAAATAAACAAACAAATAAATAAATAAATAAATTTGCCTTGGGAGCAGATCTGACCCCATGTGATTTATAATAAACCAGTAATTGATGGTTCATTATTAAAAGACTTACCTAATTGGGAAATCCTTGCTGCAATGACCAGAAATCTCAGCCTTGTGAAATGTACAAAATATTCTGTAGTTACTTTCTTAATCTCATTCCATGAACCTGTTTATCACTCAGATTATGGGGAATTTAGCAATTAGCAAATATCTTGCTCATCTGCACAGGGTCATATACACTCTATTTCTAAGAATTGAAGTAACTCAATTATCTTATCCTCATTATGATTTAAGAGCAAAAATTCAAAGGTAATTGAGGTTTGATTCATGGAATCTGATTTAGAATTCTCAATTAATATTCTATAATACAATATCATGGCATCTGGTATAGTAAATAGAGACTACCCTAAAATGAGAAAGACCTTGATTCAAAATCCACTTGTGGTATGTAATAGCTCTTTAACCCTGGACAAAGATAGTTGATTTCCCAGTGTCCCACAGTAAATGTATACCTTGCAGAATAGTTGCTGATTTACATTAGTAAATTGGGTTTCCTTCCTGAAACTTCCCTTTCAAATTAAAGGAATGAGGCAGAGAAAGACAGAGAAAGGGAAGAAGAGAAAAAGCAAGAAATTATGGTACCATTAAAAGATAAATATGAAGAAACCAAGGAAATGTAGCAAGAAAATCAGATGAACCAAGATATTATATATGTTATCTTCCACTGTATTCATTTATTTTTTTTAAAAGAAAACTAAAGAATGTCAAAAAAATAAAAGAAAAAAAAAAGAAAAAGAAAACTAAAGAATGTCAGACAACTAAAGGCAAGAGAACTTGAAAAGGGGACACAAAGCAAATGTGCTTTTTTCTTATTTTAATTTATATCAGTAGTTCACATCATTAAAAATTTCAAAGTAATATATTGATATTTATGTATTATTTCATTCCTTATTTTGCATATTTGTTTGGTATTGGTTTTGTAGTTGATTCTTTAAAAAAAAAATGAAGAGGGGCAGCTAGGTGACATAGTGGATAGAACACCAGCCCTGAAGTCAGGAGGACTTGAGTTCAAATCTGGTCTCAGACACTTAACACTTCCTATCTGTGTGACCCTGGGCAAGTCATTTAACCCCAATTGCCTCAGCAAAACAAAACAAAACAAAACAAACAAAAAAAAGAAGTAGTTCAATCACTATATTTTATAAATGAGGCCCATAAATATTTTAACTTGCCTCTATGTCCCCACCTATTGCA
The DNA here is from genome assembly GCA_023553655.1 of Myrmecobius fasciatus. NCBI lineage: Eukaryota > Metazoa > Chordata > Mammalia > Dasyuromorphia > Myrmecobiidae > Myrmecobius > Myrmecobius fasciatus. The sequence goes on along the minus strand of JAJPUD010000464.1, from coordinate 321,708 downwards.
GAGTTTGGATTTTACCTTCTGCTTCCATATTCTATGCTTAGTCTTCTTCCTACTGCTAGGCTGTCATAAATTAATTCTCATTTTCTTTTCCTTTCTTCTTCAGTCCCCCTCAAGACCACTACCAAAAACACACATTCTGTGGTTCCCCTGGATCTACTCCATTCTTCATAGTGATGAAGGATTTGTTCATTCCTTTTGAAATAGGAGTGCTAATGTTGGGCACTATTAAAGCAGGTTGAGGAAGAATAGCTTTGGCAATCTTTAATTTCTAAAAAGTTACTTTGAGCAAACTTTATTTTAAATGTCACTACAACTTGAAACTAGGGGAAACAAAAAGGTACCAAAAAGTCCATTCCACCAGAACTTTTCCTAATACTCATAATAATACTCTATTTTGTTTATTAATTTTTATTTTTTAATAAAGCTTTTTAATTTTCAAAAGATATGCATAATTTTTCAACATTAACCCTTACAAAACCTTGTGTTCCAATTTCTCCTTCTCCTCACCTAGATAGCAAGTAATCCAATATATGTTAAACATGGTAAAGTTTATATGTTAAATCCAATATATGCATATATATTTATACAGTTATCTTGCTGCACAAGAAAAATCAAATCAAAAAGGGAAAAAATGAGAAAAATATAAAATGTAAGCAAACAACATCTAAAAGAGTGAATATGTTATGTTGTGATCCACAGTCAGTTCCCACAGTCCCCTCTCTGGGTGTAGATGGCTCTCTTCCTCACAAGATCATTGAAACTGGTTTAAATCATCTCATTGTGGAGAAGTGCCACATCCATCAAAATTGATCATCATATACAATACAATGAAGTCCTGGTTCTGCTCATTTCACTTAGCATCAGTTTATGTAAATCTCTCCAGGTCTCTCTGAAATCATCCTGTTGATCATTTCTTATAGAACAATAATATTCCATAACATTCATATACCATAACTTATTCAGCCATTCTCCAACTGCTGGGCATCCACTCAGTTTCCAGTTTCTTGCCACTACAAAAAGGGCTACCACAAACATTTTTCTACATGTGGGTCCCTTTCCCTTCTTTAAAGTCTCTTTGGGATATAAGCCCAATAGAAACACTGCTGGATCAAAGGGTGTGCACAATTTGATAGCCCTTTGGGCATAGTTCCAAATTGCGCTCCAGAATGATTGGATCAGTTCATAACTCCACCAACAATGTATCAGTGTCCTAGTTTTCCCACATCTGCTCTAATAGTCATCATTGTCTTTTCCTGTCATCTTAGCCAATCTGAGAGGTATGTAATGGTACCTCAAAGTTATCTTATCTACTTTGTTGGTTTTTTTTTTAACCGAATAGCATGACCTGACCTGACTTTTGGCATCTTGGTCGATCAGGTATTACATAAGGTGTTTAAATTATTTTGAGCAGTTCTTCCATCCTGATAGTGATAGCTTTTTGATTACCTGGTTTCTTAATACCCATGAGGCCTAACTGATTACAAAAGGAAAGCACTTGGGAAATTAAACATCATCTTGAGTGAAAGTTATTAAATAAATGGTATTTTAAAATAGCTTAAAATATTTTGCATTTCCAAGTCTCAATGTCTATTTAAAATTTTCATTCTCTGTTAAGAATCTATCTCTTTGAGACCCAAGGGCTATAAAACTATTCATATCCTTTGATCCAGCAATACCACTACTAGATCTGTATCTCAAAGAAATCATTAAAAAGGGGGAAATGACCCATATGTGCAAAAAAATATTTATAGGTGCTCTTTTTGTCATGGCAAATAATTAGAAATTGAGGAGATGCCCGTCAATTTGGGAATGTCTGAACAAGTTGTCATATATGAGTGTAATAGAATACTATTCTGCTATAAGAAAGGATTGTTAGAAACAAACTGAAATAAGATAGGAAAAAAATTTTAGTGAGAGAGAAATTCCAAAGGAATTGGATGTTTCTAGCCAGAAGTGGACTCTGTCCCTCTGATGGGAAAGTGGGAGGAGCACTAGGTACAGAAGCAGACAAATTTTTTGCTGTTAGTTCATTGCAGTTCCTTCCCCACAAAGAGTAGATTGGTTAGTCCCCCTTAGGGTTACATCATTTCTTACATGCTACTCCTGAACTTGTTCCCTCTCCCTCATCATACATCCCATGTTCTGTTAATGAGGTTCTAATTCTATTTATTTGGAATATTCCAGCTTATGTACATGAGGCTTATTAAACAAGTGGCACTAAGAGCATTGAGAATTGTCCAGAATCACACATGTCAGAATCAAAACTTGAGCTCAGTTCTTCCTGACCATCAACAAATTGTCTTATTTCCTACTTTACACAGCCTTTCTAGAGCCAGGAAAAGCCTTAAACTAACTGCCTCTTATTAGAGATGAATAAACTAAGGTCTAAAGTGATGAAGCAACATATCCATGGTCATACAACTGCTTAGGGTCAGGGTTCATATTGGAATTCAGATCAACTGTTTTCTAGTCCAGGCCTTGTTTCCTTTTCTGCAAACTGATATAATCATATAATAAAGGAGCAAAATAACTTCTCCACAACTCTCTATCTCTTAATATGGTTTTGAGTGTTTATTGCCAAAGATTGGAGCTGTATGTTATTTCTTCTCATTTTTTCTTGTCTCCTTGACAACTGGTTGATTTTTTTTATTTGAATTTTAGCTTTCCTTGATAACAAAACATTCTTCCTCTGACTCAGTTCAGAGTTATCTGCACAGATTTATATCTTGTTATTATCCACAGAAGGCCTGTGATTTTTTTGTTGGTGGGTTTGCTTTTTTAGGGGGGGAGGAAGTTATGGATTTTTGTTTAGGAAAACCTTCCCATGGGGAAACAAAATGAGATGCTGAATATAATGGTTAGCTTGAGAAGAAGAAAGCTGGTTAAAATTGAGTTTTTGTCTGATTTCAAATACCTTAGAACTGATATTTTGCCACTCATTAAGTATTGAAAGGCAAACTTTTTTAATGGCTCTTACAAGTAAGAAATAGAGTATCCCTATCTAGCTAGGATTGAGTAATATAATTAGAAGGCATTATGCAAATTTTTACAGGAGGAGATTATTTGACTCATTACATAAGTAATATATCTAAACAAATTTGGGTTTTAATCCTATGAGATAGGTATAAAATAGAAATGTTGGCACAAGGACAGGTGGCTTTCTTCAAGTCCGAAGTTAAAATTCCAATTACAGCCTTTCCCAATTCCTCTTAATTCTAAGACCTTCACTTTGTTGATTGTTTCCTATATCTCCTATGTCTTAGTTATCCTAGTTATCTTGTTTGTACATAATTATTTATATGTTTTCACCCCAATTAGATGGTGAGCAAGGGCCTTTATTATGCCTTTCTTTCCTTGGCATAACGCTTAGCATATAGGCATTTAGTAAAAAGTTACTGATTAATCAAAAGAGAGAAAACATAGTTCTAAATTAGACCAGGGATAGATATAAGAGAGAAATTACCTGTAGAGCGTAGTGGAAAGAATGATGGACTTGAAGTCAGAAGACCTGTGTTCAAATCCTGTCTGAGAACATACACTCTAGAGCTGTGTGGGAAAGTGACTTAATCTCTCAACCCCTCAGTTTCCTTACCTTTAGGATGGAGATAATAAAACACCTCTCAGGATTACTATGAGGAAAATTCTTTGTAAATTTTAAATCATAAAAGTGACTGAGTTATTCTCATTAGCTAGAGAAGACCACGGTATGAGAATTCAAAGGAAGGAGATGGTCAAATTGAGAAATAACAGATCTACTTCATTACCTTGAACTAGTTTATTTTGCTACATTTATTTAAAGGTATCTTTTGACATGTAATTGTCTAATGTTGACTTTTGCTGTACAAATTATTGACGTCCTTTAATGACCAGATCATTTTGTTGCTCAAAACACTTGATTGTAGAACCCAAATCATTTTCCTTTGTGCACTAGATAATTAACTAGATTACCTTTGTCATAAATCATTCTTAAGACCATTATTACTTCATTATTATGGAGAAAGCCATGATTATGGCTCATTGTTATCACAGCTCCACATGAATAAAAGTGATGGAAGCTTTGTTAAATAGAGCCTTTTAATTCAGTTTTAATAACATACCAATTTTGCCATAGTCTATAGCCAGTATTTGTCATTACAGATTTTCAAATTATAAGTTTTCAAAAAAGACAATACTTCCTCCTGTCCAGGTAGGATCCTAATCATAAATAGTAATTTTAGAAAGTTAACAATTCTCCTTTGTCCAAGGTGTTGTAAAACTCCTTCCACTATTACTCACAAAATTTTCTTTTCTTTTTCCTCTTCAACTAGATATTCACACATAAAATAGGCTTATCCTGTGCTTAATGTTCTCAATTTATGCCTTTCTTCAATGTTTTTATTCTAGTCTATTTTATATAATGTTATATATCTATATGTGCATCTATGAATATGTATTGTGCACATACACATGTGTGTATATGCATTATATATGTACATATACCTATATATATTCAACTTATTATCATAGGCCTCGAATTAAAACAACTAAAGATTCTGAGGCCCTCTCTTTCTTTAAAGTAATATGATTCTCCCTCTACTCCATTGATATACAGTATTCAATAGAATTGGAGTGTAAGAAAAAAAACTGTTTTAATTTATCAGAAATTTAAAGTAATACATCCTTACTACATATAGCATAATTTAGGTGACCAGCATATCACTAACCTTAAACTGTGATAGTAATTAATTTTTTGTTACATGACTCAAAAAGTTTTATAGTTAGAAAAGTGCAAGAATTAAGGATAAACATAGATTGTCTTTATATTAAGAATGTGGAAATGTTTGTCCATGGAAATCTCTTGTTTGCTGAATAACTGTCTTCTAAATACCATAAATTTAGAGTTCAAAGGGCTCATCAAATTCTTTTAGTCTAACTTTCTCATTTTTCTATTGTGGAAACTAAGATCTAGAGTAGTTAAGACACTTGCCCAAAGTCACACAGGTTACAAGTGGCAAGACCAGGATATGAATCTAGGATTTAGCACTCTTTCTACTGTACCACATAACCTCCTATGATTTAGTGTAATTCAAAAAATATTTACCAAGCATCTACTATGTACATGTAAAATACCGTACAAGTACTAGACAACTTGTTGGAAAAGAACCTGTACAGTAACTTTTCCCCCCACTGTTAAATGCTCTTTCATAATCAGTACATAAAATAGGATTTTATACTCTCTATACCTTTTAGTCAACTGTGATGTAAAAACATAGTACATTTTTTAACACTTCCAAAAGCCTATTTGTTCCATAATGCCATAATTAAAAATGCTTTCAACTTATACATTAATGGCTCTCATAAAGAGTTGTATAGATGGACAAGTAGGTAGTAGTTGCTGATGTTTTCTTGGTCATTTGTGTTTTTTTTTTTTTTTTTTTTTTTGCTTTTTGCTGAGGCAATTAGGGTTAAGTGACTTGCCCAGGGTCACACAGCTAGGAAGTGCCTGAGACCAGATTTGAACTCAGGTCTTCCTGACTTCAGTGCTGGTGCTCTAACCACTGCACCACCTAGCTGCCCCGGTCATTTGTTTTTGAAACACAGAGATCCACAATTTTTCCATACCTTTGATTTCTATACCGTTATTTATTTTGGAAATTGGCCTCTTAATGTTTGCACAATTATATTGACTATAGCACAGACTTCTTCTAAATATACTTGATCAAATTTGGTTACTTTTTCTATGCCATTTCTACTTCCTCTTTAATCAAAATGCTACAGTCTACTTCATTCTGTGGTGAACTTTTGGGAAGACTAAGTTACAGAGGATGGACAAGCATGAATAAATTATATGATGTGCATCTTTGAAGGGAAATCCTTAGTCAACAAGATCACAAATCCATTTACATTTTAGAGATAACATCTTTCATACTGTTTCTTCTACACAATTCCTTGTTCACAATATATTGCACCCTCTATGTGCCTCTCCATTGCCCTTTGGATGAATCCCAACTTCATTTAAAAGACTGTGTAGCATTCCATGACTTGTAGCCATACAATGTCACTAGAAGAATGATGATGCTGAAAAAGCAGGTTTTTATTTTCAGAGACACTGTAAAATTTCCCAAAGGCAATCTTGCTTTCTTTTTTCCTGTTTGGCTCTGCACTTAACACGTTCTGTATTTGCTATTTGTCCAAGATATATACATAGTGATGGGTAAGCTATATATATTGTTTCTCCAATCACATATTATAGTCTGAATAATAGGCATTATTCATAGCAGACTTCCTGGCTCATAAACGGTGCTTAATAAATGCTTATTTCCATAGTTGTCATGTTGTACAATAAAAATCAGACCAAAGGAGGAAAAACATCAAAAAGTAAAAGCAAACAACACAAGGTAAAAATACCATGTATGTTTCAATATGCATCCATTGCTGAGAAGAGCCAACTCAATCACAGTTGATCATCACATAATCTTGCTGTTACTATGTATGATGTTCTCTTGTTTCTGCTCACTTCACATACTGATACTTTTTCATCATCAGTTCATGTAAGTTTTTTTCAGGCTTTTCTGAAATCAACCTGCTCATCATTTCTTATAGAATAATAATATTCCATTGCATTCAGATGCCATAACTTATTCAGCTATTCCCCAACTGATAGGCATCCATCCAATTTCCAATTCTTTGCTGCTACAAATATTTTTATACATGTAGTTCCTTTTCCCTCTTTATAATCTTTTTGGGATACATAGCCAGTAGGCACACTTACTTTCCTACTTGGCACTTACCTTTATCTTAGTTTTATTTTGATAATGATATGATCCATTTCCCCAAATATGTTTTTTTAAATGAAAACACCATGTCTTAGATTTCTTCATATCTCTCACTTTACTACATCAAGAATCTTCTGTATAGAGTACCTCTTTTGCCAGTTCAGATCACAAGCCTTTTGAGTAAGCCATAGTGGATAATCTTAATGAGTGATTATGACTGAAAAAAAAAAGTCACCTGATAACCAACTAAATCTGCTGTGAAGATCTTCTCTACAATTCATGTAGGTTGGTCCTTGTGCCACACACATGCAAACTATTGTCAGACTTGGATTGAAAACCTTTTTGGTTTGATAGATCCATCAGTTTGCACCTCCTTGATATAGCCTTTGAGAAGCTAAGTTCACTACCATATCATAAAGTGTCATTCCTCATTAAACTCAGGAAACATCTATTAAATTCTTGTTACATGGAAGTGCTATATTAGGGGAATAAAGATAAAATTAAATTTGATGATGATGTTTTTGAAAGAGGGTCTTCTTATCTCATCTAGTCTGGAAGTGCAGTAGCCTTTCATAGGCTGAATCCTATTAGATTTTTGATCCACTCTTTTTTCCAATGCCAGTTTACCCTTTCTTAGGCAGTCTGGTGGCCGCCTATTCCCAGGGGCTCACCATATTGCTGTTGGACTTAGTATGAATATCAGATTGGCTTAGCCTAGTGTGGTTTAAAACTCCTGAGCTCAAATGAATCACTAGCCTCAGACTTCGAACATCACATTACCCCATCCTCAGCTGAGATTAAATTCTACTAGAGAGAGAACTTTACAGAATTATTAATACAGGTAACTTGAAGATGAGAATACTAACCAACTAGATCAAAGAAGGTTTCAAAGAGCAAACAGTACTTGCTATGGGTTCTAAAAGAAAGAAAAGATTCTGAGAATTGAGATAAAGAATATTATAAATGCAGGAGATAACTTGAGCAGTTGCATAGAGGTAGAAGATGAAATATCAAATTAAGAAATACCTAGGTAGTCTATTTTGACAGGAAGATGGCATTAATGTAGGTTAGTAATGGGAAATGAGGCTGCAAAGGTAGATTGGATCTAAATTGCAAAGGATCTTAAATGTCAGACTAGGGAGTTATTGTTTTTCTGGAGCAATAAAGAGTCACTAAAGGATTTTTAGCAAGAAAATGTTTTAGCAAAAACATGTTTTAGGAGATTGTTTTGTCAATTATATAGAGGATGGCTTACACAATGGCTTGCTTATAAAGGATACTTAATACATGGTTTTTAGTTATTTAAAAATAGACAAGTTTATATACATATATATATATATGTTTTAAATCCAGAGCTAACTTTAGATGGGTATTTTTCTAATAGCATTCTTTAAGCCCATTTCAGAAATCGAAGACTTGTCTGAAAGTTGTAGATGAATGAACATTAGTATTCTATAATGTACAAGCTGTGCTATATGTTTTATTTGTTGATTTTCTCTTGTGAGGATGAGTTTTCTGGCATTCATTAAAAACTGTATGGAGCAGCATTCTTACTTTTATTCCCCTTTTAATGTTTATTTTTTGTGATTGAAGGAGCTAAAAAGTATTCTAGAATGTGTATAGAATTTATATGAACATTTATGAAAGGAAAAGAGATATCTGAAAACTATTCTGATAGTTCTTCAAAGGAATAATATTACAGATTGAATAATGTAATAGAATCTAAACTTCTTAAGGGAAGGAATGATATCATTTTTGTCTTTGTGATCTCAGAGTTTAACACAGTGGTAAATGCTTAGTGTTTTATTAAAAGGAGACTCAGGACTTCCTCCATTATTGTCTTCCATTTTTGAACTGTATGAACTTGGGAAAGACGTGTGACTTCTGAGCTTATTTTCTCATCTATACATACCTTAATGCTATGATTTTCTTGGTCTGAAAAATGATGATGAAAGCTTTATTTATTGCCACACTTTACATATGTTATCTCTAGTGAACAAATTAGAATATCTTTCTGACTCAAAACTTTTAGCTACCTGCCCTCCCCCAAAATCAACCTGGTCTGCTTATGTTTAGGTTTCTGGTGAGGAGCCTCCCAGAATTTAGGCATATTAATCCTGGAACAAAAGGAACACACATGTGCATGCACACACACACACACACACAATCACATACACTCCTAACCTGGACCTGTAATCAAAAGCTTTCCAACTTGGCTCTTGGCTTTCCAGGCCACAATGAAACATCTATCAAATGGAAAGAAGTAATACCCATTCTGGTTACCTCACAAGGTTGTTTTGAGAATACAATGGAAGTAAAAGTATGAAGGGCTATGCCAATGAAGATATTCTATCATTATTGTTGTCTCTGATGTTTTACCATAGAGTTCTACTATGTTAATTCTTTTTCCATTTACAAGATATATTTCTTGTCAACAAACACAAGGAAAATTATTTTTTATCCATAGGTAGAGATAGCTTGAAGTAATAGAGCTCTGGAATAGAGTTAGAGAATCTGGTTCTAGTCCCAGTTTATCCCATTAATTAACTGTGTGCTCCTGATCAAGTTACTTGAGCTTTCTGTGCCTTAGTTTTTTCCTCTATGAAATGAAGAAGATGGATTAAGTGGTCTTAGAAGACTCAATTCTAAAATTTAGTAGCTCTTTTTTTCCTCTTTGTTAGATCTGTGATTTTATCAGTCGAGCTGCCAGTAAGTAATTTTCTTTAGCTATCCTTATCCATGTCTTCTGAGCAGTTTATAGTTTTAGAAAGTCCCCTGGGAGAAGTGAGAGGTTACATTTGCCTTGTGTCAGAAACAAGATTTGAATTCCAGGTCTTCCCAAATCCAAGTTTGACCATCTATTAATATTGTTCCAAATGTAAATTTGGACAAAATGTTTAAATCATATTTGGAGAGGAAATCTAGAAAAAGAGAAGGAAATACTTTTTTAATATATTTTTAAGAGACTCATTTTTAGAATTTTTTCCAAATGTATTGCTTTAAAGTAATTTAAAATTAGGTCACCTGAAAGAGGATAGACCCAAGAAGAAGAAGTTGTTGTTTGATCTTCATTCTCAAAGAGGATCATGATAAAAGATGTCATAACTGGCAAATGAATTGGAGTTAAGTGAAGGAGAGCTGTGCAAAGTCACCAGTCTCTGTTTTTCCTCTGGAGCCATCTGGGTCCAGTGATAAGCTATGGCAAGATGATTGGAGATGGCTCCCAAATTGAAGCAGTATAATATAATAGAAGGAGTACAGGATCTGGAGGAGAGAGATTTTTTTCTTCTGGCTCTATTATGTGCTATTTGTGTGACCGGAACAAATTATTTCTCCTCTCTTATGTTTAGTTTCCTCATCCGTAAAGTAAGCAGATTGAACTAGAACTTCTGAGGACTTTGCCAGTTATAGTTCTGGTAATTCAATGTCACTTATTTCAATTTTGTCTGTGAGTATCAATTTTCTTTCTTTTTTGTCATTCACCTTTCTAATTGATATTCATCTTTAGAAAAAAAAAATAATCGGAGCATCTAGTTGGTGCAGTGGATAGAGCACCAGCCCTGAAGTCAGGAGGACCTGAGTTCAAATGTGATCTCAGACACTTAATAATTTCTTGCTGTGTAACCCTGGGCAAGTCACTTAACCCCAATTGCCTCAGCAAAAAAAAAAAAAAAATCTTTAAATTCTATATGAAAAGGGACATCTTTTAAGATGGCATTCATTGCCTGAATATTTAGATATATTAAACTTTGTATAGGTATATCTTACATTACCTTGTTTTTGTTTTTGAGTTTTAGTTATGTGTTATTTTTACATTATAAACGGTTTTGATTATTTCCACTTAGTGAAAACTGTTGTATAACAAAGTAAAATTAATAATATAATGACATCATCTGAAAGTGCTTGCATCATTTCATATCTCTATCACCAACCCATCTCTATATATTTTCTGTCCCTCCAACTCCATGGGGGATAAAAGAAAAACAAATATGCATAGTCAAGAAAAATAAATTCCTGCAAGAGTTATATACATCTATCAATCTATCTATACATACATATATACATATACATATATATTTATATACAGATTTATGTGTATATCTATCTAAAACTGCAGCCTAAAACTGTCACATCTCGATAATGAATAATATTTCACTCTCTATCTTCCAAAATCATGAATGGTTATTGTATCAATTATATAGCTTTCAAAGATGTTTGTTTTTGCTGTGTTGTTATCATTGTACAAATTGTACTCCTGGTTCTGCTCATTTCATTCTTCATCATTTTATAAGAGTCTTCAAAATTGTCCACTTTATGATGACATTATATTATAAATTTTTTTCTGTTTCTGCTTACTGCACTCTGTATCAGTTCATATAAATCTTCTCATGTCTTTTCAAAATCATATATTTCCTCATTTCTTTTAGCACAATAATGTTCCATGACATTGACATCCTATAACTTATTTTATTCATCAGTCATTGGATATCCTCTTAATTTCCTTTTTCCCCCACCACAAAAAGTTGCTATATTTTTTCACATAGTACATTTTCCTCTT
>JAJPUD010000464.1:246346-295172 GCA_023553655.1 Myrmecobius fasciatus | reverse complement strand
CAGGGAGGGAGGAAGGAAGGAAGGAAGGAAGGAAGGAAGGAAGGAAGGAAGGAAGGAAGGAAGGAAGGAAGGAAGGAAGGAAGGAAGGAAAGAAGGAAGAAAAAGAAGGAAAAAATCAGCACAATTGATTAATATATAGAAAAACTCTGAAAATACATTCAGCATTTTCTTTTGTTTTTTGTGTGTAACTGTTCTTGTTTACATTATTTTTTAAATATATTTTTATTAAAGCTTTTTATTTACAAAACATATGCATGGATAATTTTTCAACATCAACCCTTGCAAAACCTTCCGTTCCAAATTTTGCCCTCCTTCCCCCCACCTTCTCCTCTAGATGGCAGATAGTCCAATACATGTTAAATATGTTACAATATATGTTAAATCCAATATATGTATACAGTTATACAGTTATCTTGCTGCACAAGAAAAATCGGCTCAAGAAGAAAAAAAAATCTAGAAAGAAAACAAAATGCAAACGAACAACAACAGAAAATGTGAAAATATTGTGTTGTGATCCACAGTCCTCTCTCTGGGTACAAATGGCTCTTTTCATCACTGAACAATTGGAACTGGTTTGAATCATCTCATTGTTGAAGAGAACCATGTCCATCAGAATTGATCATCATATAGTATTGTTGCTGCCATGTATAATGATCTCCTGGTTCTGCTGATTTCACTCAGGATCAGTCCATGCAAGTCTCTCCAGGCCTCTCTGAAATCATCCTGCTGGTCGTTTCTTATAGAATAATAATATTCCATAACATTCATATACCATAATTTATTCAGCCATTCTCCACTTGATGGGCATCCATTCAGTTTCCAGTGTCTAGCCACTACACAAAGGGCTGCCACAAACATTCTTGCACATGTGGAACCCTTTCCTTCCTTTAAAATCTCTTTGGGATATAAGCCTCATAGAAATATTGCTAGGTCAAAGAGTATGCAGTTTGATAACTTTCCAGATTGCTCTCCAGAATGGTTAGATCCGTTCACAGTTCCACCAACAATGTATCAGTGTCCCAGTTTTCCCAAATCCCCTCCAACATTCGTCATTATCTTTTCCTGTCATTTTAGCCAATCTGACAGTGTGTAGTGGTATCTCAGAGTTGTCTTAATTTGCATTTCTCTGATCAATAGTGATTTGGAGCACCTTTTCATATGACTAGAAATAGTTTTAATTTCTTCATCTGAAAATTGTTCGTATCCTTTAACCATTTATCAATTGGAGAATGGCTTGAATTCTTATAAATTTGAGTCAATTCTGTGTATATTTTAGAAATGAGGCCTTTATCAGATGTAAATGTAAAGATGATTTCCCAATTTATTGCTTCCCTCCTAATCTTGTCTTTATTAGTTTTGTTTGTACAAAAACTTTTTAACTTCATATAATCAAAATTATCTCTCTGGTGTTCAATATGAGTTCCAGTTCTTCTTTGGATACAAATTCCTTTCTTCTCCACAGGTCTGAGAGGTAATCTATCCTATGTTCCTCTAATTTGCTTATAATTTCACTCTTTGTGTCTAAATCATGAACCCATTTAGATCTTATCTTGGCATGTGGTGTTAGGTGTGGGTCATCTTGTTTACATTGTTATAGTCATATTGTATATTGGCTCCACTTACTGTACTCTGCTTCATTTCATGATCTTTCCATGCGTCTCTGTATCCATCACATTCATCCTTTCTTATGGTACAGTAATATGCCTTTACATTCATGTGCTACAGTTTATTTAGGCATTCCTGATGGTTATATATTAAATAGCAACAAAATGTGCTACTATAAGTATTTTGGTGTATATGGGGATTTTCTTTTTATCAAGGGCTTCCTTGGGATGTAAGTCCAATAATGTAATCTCAATCAAAGAGTATGGGCATTTGAGCCACTTTATTTGCATAATTGCACATTGTTTTGCAAAATATTTATGCCCAGATGTATCAGTGTGTCTATATTCTCCTTTGTCATCTTTGCCAACTTTTAGGGTGTGAGGTTAAATCTCAAAGTTGTTTTGATTTGTAAGCCTCTTATTTTTAGTGATTTGGAGCATTCTTTCATGTGGTTTTTAATACTTTTCAGTTCTTTTAGAGAACTGTTTGTTCATAACTGTTGCCCCCACATGTTTTTAACAGGTCTGCATTACTGACTAATATTCAACTGGTCATTCACTGGATCATCTAGATTTTTTCCAGACTATTTTTCCTCCTAAATGTGCTAACCTGTACTTGTCCCCAAAAAGTTTTTTTTTTCAATTTATAGAATTAATTAGATTTATAAAAGGAACCAAAAAAATCCAGAACCTGTGAATGTTGAGTCACTTGAGTTACACCCACACTATGAAAAATAACAAACTTAGGCTACTTGCCCATTGGAGAATATTCTGGGTGACATCTGGAGGACTCTGCCAACCCTGTGTTTCTGAGTTTTAAACTCCTACTCTCAAGGAACATTTTGCTTCTGTCCATGGTATGATTATGTTAGCTTTGTGTACATAACATCCAGATCCTCTGTGTAATTTGTGACACAAATGCTTAGCGCATTCCTAATATTTCTTCTGATCTCTGTCACCACACTGTCATAACATTGACTGTGTATAAAAGTGGGGATCCTCCTTTTATGATTCAAAGTTCATGCCAACCTAGACTTCTCTGACAGCATAAAATAATTAATCAACAATATATCAAGTTACAGATATGTATCTATATACATTATAGTAATAACAATTTAAAAAAAGATTAGATGACAAATGTTCTTATGGCTTAGGTCAAACCCTGGCTCTCTGTTTACGTCTTCCATAATTTTGCTCAGCAAAGAACTATTTCAAGAGAAATTGTAATAACAACAGAAATATCAAGACCTATGAGGTATAAAAAGTAGTGAAACTTATACTTCTTCATGAATAACATCCTCTCAAAGTAATCCATTTAAGAGCTCATATTTCAATCCAGTTGCCATCATTTGGATCATTTTTAGAGGAGTATCTTTAAAAAAAAAAACTGAGGAATCCCTTTTTGAAGGAGTTCAGAGACTTTATAAGTTTAAGATGAGACTTGTCTCATTTTTATTGTGAAGTTTTATGGATATGCATGTGTGCTTTTGTAAGGAATGTTGGCATTGAGTCTCACCAATGATTGATTCACCAGAATCAAATCTAAATGACTTTGGGCTGATTCCTATATGTATCCTTACAAAATGAACCATTTCCTTTTATTGTAGTGTTGCTGAAGTAAGAGTCCCAGTTTTGAAGGGGACAATACTCACTTGTATAGATGAGTCCTGGAATATCTGTGAGATTAGTTATCTGAAAAAAAAAAAAAAAAAAAGCTCTTTATTGAACATCCTCCCATTATGGGCAAGCACCTTAGTGAAAGTCCCATTTGGTTGTTTCATTATAACAGAGAAGAGACTGAGTTTTTGAAGATTATTTTCATTGAGCACAAGTTCTGGAGGATCACAAGAAACTGGAAGGGGACTTGTGTTAGGACTCAGCAATGGACTGGGTTTGTCTTCTGTCAAAGGCTCAGACTAACTGAATTTTCAAAGGCTAGATTGGAGCTATTAGGTTAGACACAGCACCTTTTAAAAATTATTCAATCTATTTATTTTTGAAAGTCTTATTTAATATTTTAGTTTCCCCAATTACATGTAAAAATAAATTTAATATTCTTTTTTTCAGATTTTGAGTTACAAATTTTCTTCTTCCCTCCCACTCCCTTTATTGAGAAGGCAAGCAATTTGACATAGGTTATTCATGTGTAGTCATGATAAGTCATGTTACAGCACTATTTGAAGACCATGTACAGGTCATAGAGAGCTTGCAATCTACATTAGTAGAAGGGGTTATCTAAGTCACCACCATATTAGGTTCTGGTCATAAAGATGGAGAGAAAAAAAGATCTTCAAAGACTTTACAGTTTAATTAAAAGAGAGTTGGCAGGCTATTTTCTTCCTTATACTGATTGATTTAGGGCAATCAATAAAGTTGAGTAAAGTCTATATCCAAGGGAATCTGAGCTATGTATGGGAAAAAGTAGTATCCATCTCATCTAATATAGACATAAAGCACAAATATAGTTCATTTTGAAAAGTTCCCCTCATCCTTTTCATATGGATTTCTTCACTAGAACTTATACTGTCTTGATGGGAATGCTGTTCCATCATATTCTTAATCTTATAGCTGCTAAAACTTTACTTGTTGATTTTTAGTATATTTGAATTGAGTGCATTGAGCATATTGATATGGAGCACATTGAATATATATGTATATAGAGAGAGTATATTGAAGAAATGTAGTCCAATGGAAGGAAAATAAATCAGGTTCCTCACATGGCAAATGGAAATTACCCCATACTGAATGAGGCCTTGCTAAAAATGCAGCCAACCTGACTAAATAATTTTTAGCATTATTTTTACGCTCTAAGCTCCAAGTATTATCTTAATTAACTGTTCCTGGTAAACTTAATTCTGCTAAAGTAAGCTGTGTTCATCAAAATGCCATGTTGCCATGGCAGCCAGTAATCCAAATCATGCATTAAATGTTTTCTACTCTATTTACAAGTTTTTCTCATTACTGTCTAGGATATGAAACATCTCTACCAAAATCCAGTCTGAGAAATTAGTCTAAAATGTTATTCATTATGTATCATCAGTGTCTGAGTAATATCCCATACTTCCAAATGATATTTCAAGAAAACCATTATTTTGGGCCTCCACTTTTGATACTTAATCTTGCTCCTCATTTTTTTAAACCATCATTTAATCATCAACCTGGAAATTTGAACTGAAATCTTCCTGATTCAAAGTCCAGTATTATTATGGTCTCTGCTATTAATGGTTCTTAAATTTATGTTTTCCTGTGTTCACAGCAAGGGGGAGGAACTCAATCCAAAATCCCCCATTTCCTCTATACATAGGTTGAGTATAGCAGATTCTAAGTTGACACACTATCTTCCATGGCATTGTAAAATACAGCCACTTGGAGATACTTGAAATTACTATGGCTCAGCTTTAGACTAACCCTTAAGGACTTTATTATTAGCACATTACTACTTCATTGTGTGAATCTTGACCAGTCATCTGTGTGTTCTCTCATCTGTAAAATGAAAATGGGAGAATCCTGTGTTTTTCAAACATCATGTAGATATTTAGATGATGATTTTATGACTTTCTTAGGGTTGGCACAATCAGTGTTTGATGGTAGTGAGAAACTGATGCTATTAGAATCGGTTTTTCTAAGAAAATTCTTTAACCAGTGAATAAGAATTGTTATTGTTGTTCATTATATGTGGGAAATGATTTATAAGTTTTTATCAGTTATATACTGGCAAATGATCTTTTGAAATTTTAAAAAACTCAAGCTATTGTTTTTCAAAATACAATAATCTAGTTATAATTTTATTTTTTAAAAAAGACTAAGAAGAAAAATTTTAAAACATGGAGAACTAGTATAGTGAATCAATATTTCTCTAAATTGCAGATAATAATTGGATCATGACCAAGAGAGAAACATTTAGAAATGGGGTAGCTATTGAAATAGGGAAGAAATGAAATGGGAGTTGCCAGTAAAAAGAATGTGTTCACAAGTGGCAGTGTCAGGACCAATGTGACCCTTGGTTCAAATCCCACCTGTGTCATTGTGGTAGAGTCATTTAATGTCTAGAACTCAGTTCTCGAATCTATAAAATAAAAAAGTTGGACTATCCAGTCCTTTCCAAATCAAAATCTATGATCCTCTGATCATTCCGATTCTAAAATATAAATTACTATTTTATATTTTTCTTTCCATGTTCCCTCCCTTCTTTAGTTAATAATATGTTCTGCTCATTGTAACCAAAAATGCACTGTATTTCACTTGTTATTTAGTATTTTTTGCCTACAGTGTTTAATAAATATTTATTGAATTCAAGTGAATTGTCCTCATATTACCAATGTTATAATATATTTTCATAATCTTTTTACTTGAAGAAAATGGTTCTCAAAAATATTCATCTGGATATTTAACTGGCCCTCCAAAACCTATCCCCATTTTAATCTCCCACTATAATCGAGGTTATAGTCACTATTCAGTCTGGTATGCCCAGACTTTGTGCTTTTCTGCCTCTGCTTAGTAGCTCACAGCATTTCCCTGGTCTGAAATGCCTCATTCTGCCTCTGTTTTTCTAAAGCCTATCCTTTCTTCAAGACCCAACTAAATCCTATACTGTCTATCCAGATAATAATAACATACTCATCATTTATTTACTTATTTATTTTGTTGGGGTCTTTATCATTATTTATATCTATTACTTTATTCATTAATGTATGTGTTAATTTGTTATTAAATTATACATTTTTATTATTGTTTTAAGGCTTGCAGATTGCTTTAAATGTAGTAGCTCATTTGATTTGATACATACAATGACCCTGTAGAGTAGGTGTTATTATCTCCATTTCACACATGAGGAAACTGAAGCTGAGAGAAGTTATATAACTCACTCTGAGGGACAAAGTTACTATGTGTCTGAGGTAGGAGTAGAATTTTCATCTTTCTGATTCCCAAGTTTAGCACTGTTCTCCATGAATCCTTCCTTGATCATTTCATGTTAAAATCTCTTCTTTCTTGAACAAAAAATTATTTGGTATTTTTGCTGCTTATTTGGAATATGTGATTTATTGCTTTATATTTTGAGTTTCCTTATTATTCAGTTCAACTTGGAAAATCTTTGTTAAGTACCTGTGTTTCAAGCATCATGTATATTATATCTTTAAAAGTTTGTATCTGTGGTGTAGATCTGTGCAGCAGACCATTGTCTGCCTAAAATGAGAAAGTTTTAATTTTTTTAATTATCAAAACTTTAATGATGCTTTTTTTTTAAAATCATGTTTTTCCCAGTACATCCACTTTTCCCCAGCAAATGCTATCTTTTCATCTAGTGAGTCTTGTCAAAAAAAAAAAAAGAACCACCATATCTTCCCTCAAAGGAGGAAGATGCTTTAAATAATCTCTTTTCTGGGGCCAAGATTGGTCAATGCAATTATATATTATTAAATTTCATTTTTGTGTTCTTTCATTTACTGTATTGTAAGTGTATATGTTGTTTTTTGGGTTTAGCTTACTTCATTTTGTATCAATTAATAAAAATCTTCTCATGTTTATCTGAACTCCTCATATCTGTAATTTCTTATATTATTTTGATATTCCATGACTTTATACAACACTTATTCAACTCTTTCCCAAACATTGGCACTTACATTGTTTTCATGGGTTTTTTTTTTGCTATGCAAAAGGTGCTGCAATGAATATTTGATATATGGAAACTTTCTGTCTTTGACTTCTTTGACCAATAAATCTCTGGATCAAATTGTATAGACAACTTAAGTGAATTTCTTGAATAATTCCAAATTGTTTAATAGGCTAATTGAACCAATTCATAGTTCTACCAACAGTGTATTAATATTTGTGTTTTCCCACAACTTATGTAATCGTTGACATTAAATCCTCTAACCAGCAATATAACTGACTATTTCTGTCTTTTTTTCATTTGTCCATTCATTGTGAAATCTCAGAGTTGTCTTGACTTACATTTCTCTTATCATAAGTGATTTAAAGCTCTCTTTCTTATAGTTTTACCTTTCTTCCTTTGATAAATGAACATATTCTTTGACCATTTTTTCATTAGTGAATGGCCCTTGGTTTTATACATTTATTTGATATCCATAAGTATCTTCAACATCAGATTATTTTGTCAAATATTTGATGAAAAATGTTTTTCCCCCAAAATTGAGGGCCTCTGTCTTAAACTAGCTACACATTCTTTTTGTTCATGTATAATCTTTTTAAATTTTATGCAGTTTACATATCTCCTTTAAGATCTCATCTCTCTCTTGTTTGGTTGAAAATTCTTTCCTAAGCTGTAGTTATGAATGTTATCTCCTTCCATTGTCTTCTAATTATTGAATGATATAGCCTTTTATATTTAGATGGCATTTCAGTTTTGAATTTATTGTATTATGTGGTATAAGTTCCTGGTCTAAAATTTTATTTTTCTAAATTGCTTTCTAATTTCCAGTTTCAATGTTTATCGAATATGGAACAGGGGATTAATATGTATATGCATATGAAGCACCACCATTTTCATTTTTAGCTCTATCAAAATATGCAACAGAAGTCAGACATAACTTTATGTAAACTAAATAAATGGTTTTATATATATGCATTACTCTTTTCCTATTGCATATAGATGTCACAGTGATTAATAAAATATAAATTTGTTTAAAATTCTACATACATCAAAAATAAAATAACCTTAACTCACTGTCCTATGTCTAGGAAAGAAATAATGATATGATGCATGCTCTGAAGGAGCATGGTTTAGTAGAGGTGATAGTATATATCCTCTCCTCAACCCTAACTCCAACTGGAGTGTTAGCTCTTTAAGAATAGTGAAAATATTTCACAATTTGTTTCCCTTAAAATCTTAATATAGAGGGAGTGTTTTCATTTTTTTTAACTGTATCACCTTATGTCCTACAGAAGCACAGAAATGGATTGATTGATACATTAATTCTGAAAAGTGTAAAGATCATGGAAATATTTTAAAGTTAGCATCACCTTATTTCTTTATGTGGATGATCTACACCTGTTAATTGGTGTAGGACATGAATTGGTAGCAAATTAGATGTGATATATCTTATAACTATCTTATATGTGGCATTTTGTAACTATGTAATGTGACATTTTTGTAACTATCACTGCTATAAGATTCATTTGGAATATAGGTGACTAAATTATGCTTTTTCCACTGCATTATAATAATAGCACTTCCACATATCAAGTGCAGGCCATATCTCTGGTTGTTTCCAAAATGTTATCTGATTCTTATGAATGCCAGGAATTATTAAATCCCAAATATGATGCTCAAATTAAAAAATATGACTTTTACAAAAATGGAGTTTTTAATTATCAGAATAACAAATCAAGCTTAAAGATTACATGTGTTTCTAATTTATCATACTTCTGCAGTTTTTATGTAAACCTCAAGGAAAATATGAAAGCCTTCCAACATTGTTTCAATATTTGTACTATATTTCTGTGAATTGGACACATTGGGAAACAATATGGATTAAATATTCCTCATTTTCTTGCTTGTGAGGATATCTGGAAAACCATTTAAGTGTATTATTTTTAAGAGCTTTAGCTGAGACAACATTTCTAGTACTATTCCATGGAACTCAGTTATTTAGTGAATATAGATTCTGTGAGAATGTTGATGTTAGTTATGTCTTTTTCTTCAATAAATTTAATACAGATTTGTGTACTAAAAATACTAATAATGTATAACATATTTTGGTTTGAAAATGGCATTTTTTCTGTTTTTCTCCAAACCTTATTTTATCTCAAGAAAATTTTCTATACCAAGATGCTTTGGACTATGTATGATTTTTTAAATTTATTTCAGTTGTCAAAGTGTTCTGTTGACCAAATAAGTATTAGGAAACATTAAGCTAAACTTTCCCAAAATACATAAAATGGCACTAATACATTTGAGCTGTCAAGATAAGAAAACATTAATTGCTGCCAATAGCCATGGTGAAGGTACCAGTTTTTGTCCTGGCCTTAAGTAATATACACAGCAGATACATGCAAAGAGAGTCAAAACTTGTAAGCTTATGTCTTTTATATTCTAGAGTATTACTATGATGGCAAAAAGATTATATTTTTTCCAAATATTGTTTTGTTTTTCTAATTTACATGTAAAGATAATTTTCAACATTCATTTTTTTATAAGATTTTGTTACTTTTTTTTTTTTACTTACCTTCCTTGCCTCTTCTATCCCAGGACAGCAAGCAATTTAATATGGGTGAAATTTGTGCAGTTATGTTAAAAACATTTACACATTAGTCATTTTGGAAAAGAAGAATCAAGACAAAAGTGAAAACCACAAGAAAGAGTAAAAAACCAAAGGACAAAGTGGAAATAGTAGATTTTGGTCTGCATTCAGGACCTATAATTCTTTCTCTCTTGGAGATAATATTATTTATCATGAGTCTTTTGGAATTATGTTGGATCATTTTATTGTTGAGAAGAGCTAAGTTTATCATAATTGATTGTCATACAGTGTGGCTGTCACTATGTACAGTGTTCTCCTGATACTACCTTTACTCAGCATCAATTCATATGTCTTTCCAGGTTTTTCTGAAATCTGCCTACTCATCATTTCTTAAAGCACAATAGTATTCCTTTACATTCATGGACAACAACTTGTTCAGCCATTTCCCAATTGATTGTCATCCCTTTAATCTCCAATTTTTTGTCCCCACAAAAAGAGTTGCTATAAATATTTTTTGTCCATATAAGTCCTTTCACCCTTTTAATGATCTCTTCAGGATACTTACCTAGCAGTGTTACTTCTGGATCCAAGGATATGCACAATTTTATAGCCCTTTGGGCATAGTTCCAAATTGCTCTCCAAAATGGTTGCTTCAGTTTACAACTCCACCAACCAGAGCATTTGTTTTCCTACATCCCCTCTAACATTTATCATTTTTTCTGTCATATTAGTCAATGTGATGAGTGTGAGGTGATACCACAAAGATATTTCAGTTTCTTCACCAGTACCAAATACTTATGGTGATTATCACTTTATATTATACTTTTGGCTCTAGTACAGCTAAGCCACTTTTATTTGCATTTTTACATTAATTCCCTTAATATCCATGGTATTTTGTTCTTTCAGATAAATTTTATTATTTTTTTAGTTCTATAAAATAATTTTGTTAATTTTATTGCTTGCCATATATTCTCCTTAACCTGATAATTCTGACATTTGTTTACAATATTCCTTGGTATTTTCATTTGGGGGTCTCTCTCAGGAGGTGATTGGAGGATTCTTTCAATGACTATTTTACCCTCTGGTTCTAGGATATCAGGCCAGTTTCTTTGATAATTTCTTGAAAGATGCCATCCAGGTTCTTTTTTTCTATCATGGCCTACTCCAAAAATTCCTAAATTATCTCTCCTGAATCTATTTTCCAGGTCAGTTGTTTTTCCAGTGAGATACTTCATGTTTTCTTCTGTTTTTTTTTTTTTTTCATTATTTTGATTTTGACTGATTCTTGATATCTTATAGAGTCATTAGCTTTTATTTGCCCAAATCTAATTTTTAAAAAGTTCATTTCTTCAGTTAGCCTTTTCTCTCTTTTTCTATTTGGCCAATTCTACTTTTTAAGGAATTGTTTTCTTTAATTAATTTTTGCGCCTTTCTTTTCCAAGCTGTTGATTTTCTCTTGCATAACTTTCATTTATTTTCCTAATTTTTCTTCTATCTTTCTTATTAGATTTTTAAGATCTTTTTTGAACTTTTCTAAGAAGAATTTTTGAGCTTTACACCAATTCATATTTTCCTTTGAGGCTTTGTATATTGACTTTTTTACATTGTTGTCCTCTTCTGAGTTTGTGTTTTGATCTTCCCTATCACTATAATAGTTTTCTTTGATCAGGGTTCTTTTTTGTTTTCATTCTTGCTCATCTTTTTTAGCCTATTTCACAATTTTTATTGTTGAGTTCTGCTTGTAGGATACCGGGGACCCTGTCCCAGGCTTCTTGCTTGGGTTCCAGGGGCCTGATCACTGACTTTCTACATCAGGAACTAGTGGCTTTTTCACTGTGCTGGACTGGCCCAATCTGGTCCTGCCTGTTATGCCTGTTAGGGATTCTTGGGCTGCCATTTTGCCTTCCATATGGGTTTGGAGGCCTCATAGCTGGCTTGCTTTGCTCTGGTAGTTGATCTGTGCTGTGGCTGAGTCTCTTGCTTACCCAGACACTGCCTGCACTGGACTGTGCTCCCCTTTTACCAAAGTGAGAAAGGCCTTTCTTGAAATACTTCTACATTATCTTAAGCTGGAAATTTTTTTTCCACTCTGTCTTTTTGTGGGTTCTGTTCCTCTAGAATTTATTTAGAAGTTGGATTTAACTTTGCTTCTGAGGGAAACTGGGAAGAGTTCAGGCAACTTTATGACTTTTCTCTACCATCTTGGCTTTCCCTCCAGCTGATTGCCTTGGAAGAAAAAAGAATAATAGAGTCAGGTAAGACCTAATTAGATCCGAGTAGTGTGAACTCAATGAGCTGTGGTATACCTAGGTGGCTATCCCTAAGTATTGTGTATATCCACAAGGAAGTCATGTAGAGTAGGCTATTCTGTCATGCAGGTGGAGGCACAAAGATCAAAGGACTAAACAATAATAACTATTGCAAGTTTCAGACAGCTAAGCCCTTAACAATTGAACCCAGCCTTTTTCTCTCTAGCTTTATGATGCTGGGACTCATACTGGTGACAAATAATATGCCTCATGCTGAACTCCATCTTGCTTATTTGCCTCCTTTTTGTGACTAAGGTCAAGGAGAGCATGATAGAGAAGGGGAAAAGAATTGGAGGCTATAATCTAAGTGGCAGGGTGGGTTTAGATAACAGTATCTCTAACAATTAGCCACATTGTTCTAAGGATGTGGAATAAAATTTAGTCCTTGGGCGGATTCATTCCTTCACTGGCTTCCTCTATGAGTGAGCACATAATTTGGAACTCTTATCAATAATTTTCTTAGGGGCATGAGTCCTGGACTGACAAAATTGAAAAGGAAGATGATTCTTTCATAAGTGTTGATTAATACTTAATACTTTGATTAACGATTGAAGGATGTAATTGTCATTAAATTCCTTTCTGCCCTTTAGATAACCTCATTATTCATCTGCTTCATTCTGCTCTTCTGATATTATTCTATTCTTCCCATAGGCCTGCACAATGGAAGTCATACTTAACTGGATTTCTGCTCATATGAGGCTTTAATATAGTGAAACATGTCAAATTTCTATTCACACAAGCACTTCATAATCCTTAAACTGAAAGATGGGGGGAAAGCCTTGCCCTATATGAAATTTAAAGGGAAAAAAATCTTAGCCATACAACTTTCTAAATATGATCTGTAATTGTTATTTCATACCCTCAAATAGCAAAGGAAGTTTCAGCATCATTCCAGTACCATTGGATTATTTTCTGATTAAGGAAACTTGTCAAAGTTTTTCATGTTATTTATGTTAACATGTAGTTGCATCTTTTCCTCGAAATGAATGCTAACATAAAGGTAGAGAGAGACATAAGAAAAAGAGAGGGGAAGAGTGAGTAAAATTAATTAATGAGGTGAAGAAAGGGAATAAAGATAGCCTTTCTACCAAGGAGAATAGTAACAATCCACCTAATTATCCATCTGGGCACCTTTCAGAATCACATCATTAAATAACTCTATTCTCATAGCTATACACAAAGTAAGTATTTGAAAATAGCTATGAGCATATTTCACTAAGACACAGTTGGTTGATTTATTGAAGATGCATTAATCTTCAACATAAACATCAACTCCACATGGGAGTAGATCATTAAAAGACCATAGTCCTTTTCTCTATTAGTTTTCCTGGTGAAGAAGCTGTTAGGGATATGAAAAGGAACACATGAGCTTTCTTCTAGATTGTCTTTAAATTGATATATGATGACAGGAATGATTTTAGAATTGAGAATGATGCAGATTTTAAGAAAAGATCAGAGACTAAAGTGGATCAAGGACAATGTCCTTTTAAAAAGAACTTAATGTGACATCTGACTCAACCCTTATTGTAACTTCAGGACTGAAAAGAGAAAATAAACTAAGTAAAACAATGTGGTCAATAGAAAAAAATTTACTATAGTACAGATTGAAATTTCTGAAGAGACAAATTTCTTACATAATGCATAAGACTGAATTCTATTTCACATTTAGATGGTGTGTATTTGTGGCCATTAGACTCCAAATGACTAATCCAAAATGAAGTAAAGTTTGCATTATCAATATGTTATCCATTTCCTTAGTAATCATATTCTTATAGTCCTTGACTTATTCATAAACTTAAAGTGGAGTAAGTAACTTACTGTCAGGTGACTCCTGACATTTGGAGTCACCAAAACTTGAATTAATTTCCTTTGGAAATAGTGTTTAACCCCTCCCTAGGCTTTTTTGGAAGGTTGAGGAGGTAGAGAAAGATAAGATAATAATAACAATGTTAACTTATATAGTGCTATGAAATTTGAAAAGCATTTTGTACATATTATCTTATTTGATCCTCAATCTGAGGGGTAGATACAATTATTATTATTCCCATTTTACAGATGAGGAAACTGAGGCAAACAAGTTAAGTGATTCACCCAAGGTTCCACACCTAATAAGTATCTTAGGCTGGATTTGAATTGAGTTGAACTCCAACACTATATCTGCTGCAATATCTACCTATTTCTTTATAAATGAAAAATAATCAGTGCCTATATCAATGTGCACGAACATAGAATATAAGCTGTTTAATTAGAAGGGATTATTTTGTTCTTGTCTTTGTGCCCTATGTGTCCCTTGCACACAAATTATGCTTAATATATTTTTGCTGAATTGCACCGAATTAAATTTATCAAGTGACAATTCTTCCTAATTTCAACTGTTTATTTGTATTTTTTACTTTCAACAAGAAGGAAATCAGGCAGTATAGGTACAACCCTGGTGAAAGAACAATAGCAACTTTTTTTTTTTTAACAAAAATGAAATTCTTTTATTAAAATGTTTTAATTGTCAATGGTATTTTCAAATTTGTTTAAAATTTGGTAAATATAGAGCAGCAATTCTCAAATATTTTGGTCTGAGGACTCATTTACATTCATAAAAATTATTGAGCATCCCAAAGTGCTTTTGTTTATGTAGGTTAGGTTATATCTACCAATGTTTACCATATTAAAAATAAAAGACAACTGATTTTTTAAAGAAAATTACTAATTTAAAATTAAATGATAAAATTTTAAATGTTTATTCACTTTAAAATAACAATCTCAGACTTATCACGTGCTAATATAAGTAACATGAAAATAGCTATTTTCCAAATTTTTTTTTAAAAGTTTGTGAGAATGACATTGTTTACATATTTTTTGCAAATCTCTTTAATGCCTGGCTTAATTGAAGGCAACTAGATTTTCATATCTGCTTCTGCATTCAGTCTGTTGTAATATTTTTTTGAAGTAAGCATATTAAGATACTCTGGCCTTACAGAGATGTGCAGTTGAAAAAGGGAGGAGAATTTTTTTCAGTAGTATTTCATTTTTCCAAAAACATGTAAAAATAGTTTTTAACATATATTTTTGTAAAACTTTGTATTTTAAAATTTTCTGCCTCCCTCCTTTTTCCCTCATCCTCAAGACAGCAAGCAATCTGATACAGGTTACATATGTGCAATCATTTTAAACATATTTCCATATTTCTTATGTTGTGTAAGAAAAATCAGACCAAAAGAGGAAAAAAAAAAACATGAGAAAGGAAAAAAACAAACAAAAGGTTGAAAACAAAAGAATGTGCTTCAATCCACATTCAGTCTGCATAGTTTTCTTTCTGCATGTGATTAGCATTTTCTATCCCAGGTCTGTTGGAATTGCCTTGAATCATAGCATTGTTGAGAAGAGTCAAATCTATCACAGTTGATCATCACATAATCTTGTTGTTGATATATATATAATGTTCTTCTGTTTCTGTTCATTTCATTCAGCATCAGTTCATGCAAGTCTTTCTAGTCTTTTCTAAAATCAGCTTATTTATCATTTTTATATTACAATAATATTCCATTACTTACATATACCATAATTTATTCAACCACTCCCTAATTGATAGGCATCTACTCATTTTCCAATTCTTTGCCCCCACAAAAAGTGTTGCTACAAATATTTTTGCACATATGGGTTCATTTCCCTCTTTTATGATTTCTTTAGGTTACAGGGCTAGTACATGCATTGCTGGATCAGAGGGTATTCACATATTTATAGCCCTTTCCTCTCCAGACTAGTTGGATCATTTCAAAACTCCACTAACAATGTATCAGTGTCCCAGCTTTCCCACATCCCCTCCAACATTTATCATTATCTTTTCCTGTCATCTTTTCCAATCTGACAGAAATGAGGTAGTACTTGAGAGTTGTTTTAATTTAATTTCTCTAATCAATAGTATTTAGAACACTTTTTTTCTATGATTAGAAATGGCTTTAATTTCTTCATCTGAAAATTGTCTGTTCATATTCTTTGACTATTTGTCAGTTGAAGAATGACTTGTATTCTTATAAATTTGAATCAGTGGGGGTGGAGCCAAGATGATGGAGAGCAGACACAACTTTCTGTGAACTGGTTTTGGAGTCAAAGCACCCATAAATATTTGGAGTACAACACATTTCCAGAAGAAGATACCTTGGAAGAACTTCAGAACAGGTCTGTTTCAAATGAGTAGGGGGACAGTCTCCAATTCCAGACTGCATCACAGATACCACGGCAAGGAGCTGGGATGGGGAGTCAGAGCATTGCAGCTTCCATACACCTGGAAAACTTCTGTAAGCCTCTTAAGCTACTCTGTCCTTGGTTGCAAGCAGGTGGTTTGGCAGATTTGCTATAAAAGGCAAATTGTAAACCACTGAGCCCCAGAAGAATAAGGGACCTAGCCTCAGTTACCCAGAACTGGAAGTCAATCAGCAGAACTACCCCAGGGCAAGAGCAGACCTTAGGCCTTTAAAAAAAATGAGCAAAAAAAAACAAAAAGAAATCTCACCATCAACAGCTTGTATAGAGAGAGAAAATAACAAACTTCAAATCCTGAGGTTCCTAAAGGCAAAGCAACTCCACATGAAGCCCCAAAAGGAGATATGAGCTGCTCCCTATTTCACAAGGCTTTCTTGGAAAATTTCATAAAGGATATTAAAAGAGAGTTAGAAGAAAAATGGGGAAGGGAAATGAGATCTTTGCAATAAGGTTTGGGAAAAGAAAATGATTCCCTACAAAATAGATGGATGAAGTTGAAAAAGCATATAACTCCTTAGAAAATAGATATGAAAGGGGCAGCTAGGTGGCGCAGTGGATAGAGCACCAGCCCTGAAGTCAGGAGGACCTGAGTTCAAATCTGGTCTCAGACACGTAACAGCTGTGTGACCCTGGGCAAGTCCCTTAACCCCAATTGCCTCAGGAAAAAAAAAAAAAGAAAATATATATGAAAAAATACCAATTTGTTGAAAAACAAAATTTGTGAAATGGGGAAAAAAATGCAGTGAACAAAACAATTCAATTGGCCAAATACAAAAAGAGCTAAAAAAAAGTAATTGAAGAAAATAATACACTAAAAATTAGAATTCAACAAATGGAAGTGAATGACTCAATAAAACTTCAAGAATCAATCAAACAAAAATCAAAAAATGAAAAAATAGAAGAAAATATGAAATACCTCCTAGAAAAAAACAACTGACCTGGAAAATAGATCTAGGAGAGACAGTCTAAAGATTATTGGACTTCCTGAAAGCCATGATGAAAAAAAGAATTTAGACATTATCTTACAGGAAATCATAAAGGAAAACTGCCCTGATGTCTTAGAATCCGAAGATAAAATAGCCATTGAAAGAATTCACTGCATGAACTGATGCTGAGTGAAATCAGCAGAACCAGGAGAACATTATACGCAGCAACAAGACTATACAATGATCAATTCTGATGGACATGGTTCTCTTCAACAATGATATGATTCAAACCAGTTCCTGTTGTTCAGCAATGAAGATAGTCATATACATCCAGAGAGAGGCCTGAGGGAACTGAGTGTGAACCACAACATAGCATTTTAACGCTTTCTGTGAATATTTTCATGCATTTTGTTTTCCTTCTTAGGTTGTTCTTTTTCTTCTCTCTTTCTAGATCTGATGTTTCTTGTACAGTAAGATAATTGTATAGATATGTATACACAAATTGGATTTGTCATATAATTTATCATATTTAGCATGTATTAGATTACCTGTCATCTAGGGGTGGGGAGTGGGGGGAAGGAGGGGAAAAGCTTGGAACAAAAAAAAAAGTTTTTGCAAAGGTCAATGTAGAAAAATCACTCATATGTTTTGTAAATAAAAAGCTTTTAATAAAAAAAAAGAACCTTAAAAAAATAAATGTAATGGAGCTTTTTATAATTAAAAAAAAGAAAGAAAGAATTCACTGATCACCTCCTAAGAGAGACCCCAAAACTAAAACCCCAAGGAATATCATGGCTAAATTTCAGAACTATCCATCAAGGAAAAGATATTGCAAGCAGCCAGAAAAAAACAATTTAAATAGCAAAGAGCCACAATTAGGATTACCTTAAAGGATGCTTTAAGGTGGAAGCTGCTAGGTCCTGGGTTTTTTTACAATCAATGTTTCTGATAAAGGCCTCATTTCTAAAATAGATAGAGAATTGATTCAAATTTATTAGCTTATTTGTGGCTGTAATCCAAGTTCTTTTGCCTTTTAGAATATCAGATTCCATGCCTGATATTCTAAAAGGCAAAAGAACATTGATTGTAAAAAAAAAAAATTTTTTCCAGCTTTCTGCTTCCCTTCTAATTTTGTCTATATTGGTTTTGTGCAAAACCTTTGTTAATTTAACATAATTAGAATTATCCATTTTGCATTTCATAATGTTCTCCAGTTCTTCTTTGGTCATAAATTTTTCCCTTCTCCAAAGACCTGACAAATAGACTCTCACTTGTTCTCCTAATTTGCTTATAGTATCACACTTTTATGTCTAAACCATGAACCCATTTTGACCTTGCCTAATTTCTGCCACACTGTTTTTCAGTTTTCCCAGAAATTTTTGTCAGCTAGTGAGTTCTTATCTCAGAATCTGGAGTCTTTGGATTTATCAAATACTAGCTTACTATAGTCATTGACTACTGTGTCTTATGAACCTAACCTATTTCACTGATCGACTACTTCTTAGCCAGTACCAAAGGTTTTGATGTCCACTACTTTATAATATAGTTTTAGGTCTGTTAGAGTTAGGCCACCTTTAATTAGGAGGATAAAATGGTCAGACTCTATTTCCTGCACCGTAAGATCATTAAGATGTTTGAGTTGAGTTGAATGGAGTGTGAATTGAAGGGAGGAGAGACAAAGCAGAGAGACCAACCAGCAGTGTCCTTGGCAGTGTTGCCTTTGCTGTCTTTATTCTGACAATGAATATTCCAACAACAACACTAATCCCTA
This sequence comes from Myrmecobius fasciatus, assembly GCA_023553655.1. Classification (NCBI taxonomy): domain Eukaryota; kingdom Metazoa; phylum Chordata; class Mammalia; order Dasyuromorphia; family Myrmecobiidae; genus Myrmecobius; species Myrmecobius fasciatus. The sequence goes on along the minus strand of JAJPUD010000464.1, from coordinate 276,104 downwards.
TAACTATACCCACTATTATCAACTATCAACCCTCACTATTACCATCATAGGAATCCTTATTGCTATTGAACTTAATTCTCCCATAAATAAATCACCAATACTACCCCTAATCCATATACACAATTTCTCAAACATGTTAGGGTACTTTTACTCACCTTTTCCATTGCAGTAAGTCTAAATGTGAGGTGATGAGGATATGCATTAGGGAGAGAGCAGTATCAGATGAAAGAAGGGAGCATATTTGAAAATTTTTATGAGAATAGAAATGACAGAATTTGAAAATTGATTGGATATGAGTGACAAAGAGAGTGAGGAGTCAATAATAAAAATTAGGTTGTGATCCTCAGTCACTGGGAGGACGGCTGGATTTTGAACAATAATAAGAAGGTTAGGAGAGGAGAGGGAGTGAGGAGAAAGATAAATTTAGTACTAGACATAATGGGTTTAAGTTTTCTGCAGGATATCTTTAACATCTTACCTTGGCAATTCAAAAAGTGATCATGATATCAGTCTAGGAATGCAAAGGGAGAACATTTAAGAATCAGCTACATTATATCAGCAATGTGATATAATGAGGCAAAGAAGGATATGTATTGTAGCCAAATGGCATAATAATTTTTATTTGGTCTCTAATATTTTTAAATGTGAAATCAATTATTGAAATTTCTTTTTCTTTTTTTTTTATTTTTTAGAAGCCAGCAGCTTAAATTCAGGACAGAATGATCCTGGGACCAGTGAGAATTTTTGGTTTAATTCCTCCATGGTAAGCCAGCCAGAGATCATGGAAGATGATGGACTTAGGAAATCTCTGGATCATTTCTATGAAGTATACGGTCAGACACTATTCTCTCCAAAGGATGCACTCTCAGCAGCAGCGTCTCATCGTCTTTCTCAGAAAATCACAGAACTGACCAGCCAAGAGAGTCAAAAGTATGCACTTCGCAGTTTTCAGATGGCCCAGGTGATTTTAAACCGAGATGGATATTCAGTGATACAAAATCATTCTAAAGATGTTCACTTCTATCCACTGGAAGAAGGAAATGCATCTCTGGATAAAGAAAAGCCAACACCAGGACTTTCAAAAGATGTAATTAGTTTTCTCTTACAGGAGAATAAAATGAAATAAATATAATTCATGTAGCTAAATGATCTGGACTGAACATATAATTTGTTGTTGATATCTAATAATTTAAATGCCCTTACATAAGACATGAAAGCAGATGTTTATATGTAAATTAATCTGTGTGATGTGTCATCTACTGAAATAAAGCTGAAGTAACATAGTAACTAAAATAATACAAATAAAGAACTAGATTAAAACTTCAGCATATTTCAATTATGTGTACTCCTCTCAAGAGTCAGAGGTAAAAAGTTTGAAGTAGAAAGAATATGTGGGGTTTTATTAATTAGCAATTACAGTTTCTTTCTTCTCTGTCACGTCACAAATGGAAAGGGAAAGAACAAAGTAAATCCCAATTTTCATAATATAGATGTATATACACATGTACATGCTGACTTATGATATATTAGTTTCCAGGGTTATCAGCCTGTTAATTTCTGGTTGAAAAGTGCTGAAATAGTAACATCCTCTCCTTTATTTTTGTTTGTATTTGTTTATTGCCAGAGGCTAATTCTCAGACCAAAGCTCTTAGTCATTTTGTGAACAATTAGAGAATTATCCAACAATCTTGAGTCTCCTGAGGTTAGCTAGTTTATCTTTTCTCAAGCTGCCATACGGTCTGTATACAAATGGCTGCCCAGTAGGATGTTCCTGTAACCTTTTCAGAGACCAGGTGCTCCTTGTTCACGGTGTCCCTCTCCAGCAGAGTTGAGGAGTACATCTCCTGAATGCCTTTTTAAACAGATGATCCCTGTTTCTGCTTGGCAAGTGCTTCAAGGTGTATCATGAGCTTTAAAAAATAAAATACTATTTCAGTAAGCCTTGATGTATTTACAGAACATACCATACAGGTATTTAGAAACTTTTTTTGTTACTATTGAACCTTATGCTCCTCATATGGAATTATGTTGACAGAAAGTATTATATCATTTATCATGAGCAGAGAGTCTGATACTCCTATGTAGTTAGGAAACTAGAATATAAATTTTAGAAGATCTAGGTCAAAATTAATTGGCTTCATACCAATTTTACCAATCCAAGAGCTCTACAAAAGGCTCATTATGTGAGAATCCAAGAATATATGTAGTTCTAAAAGAAGACAGAGAACTGATCAAAGAATTTTTTAAAATATCAGCATTGAATGGAATCTCAGAAGACATTTATTCTAGTCCTTGTGACCGGAAGAATCTCCACCACAGCCTATCTATATAAGATCCCATCCAGCCTTTGTTTGAAGACCTTTAATGAAAGGGAACCTAACATAGCCCATTTGCCTTAAGAGTAACTCCATTTGTTAGGAAGTTTATTCCTGCTATCATTCTGTTTCCCTTTTTTCAAATCCCACCCTTTGTTCATAGTTCATACCTTTGGGGAGATAAAAAAAAAAACACAAATCTAATTCTTTTGTCACTTGACAGCCCTTTACAAATTTGAAAACAACTATCATGTCCATCCAGGTCTGCTCTTTCCAGGCAAAACACCACCAGATCTTTCAGTTAATTTTCATATTAGAGAGACTCATTACCATCTTCTCAACATTGTCCAGCCTATCAATGTCATTTCCTAAGCAATGACAATAAGAATTTATTATAATATTCCAAATATGATTTGATGACAGCAGAGTACAATCGGAACCAAAGCCTTAATAATGCCATTCTTTTTTTTTTTTTTTTGAAGGATTATTTTTTTTTTTATTGAAGCTTTTTATTTGTATAACATATGTATGGGTAGTTCCCCAACGTTGATCTTTACAAAGCTTTCCATTACAAATTTTACCCCCAGTCCCCTCCCCTCCCCTAGATGGCAGGAAGTCCACTACATGCTAATAATGTTGAAATGCTTGAGAAGTTATGCAAGAAAAATCCTATCTACAAGAAAAAAAAAGAATCAGAGAAAGGCAACACAATGCATACAAATGTCAGTAGAGATCATGAAAATGTTACGTTGTGGTCCATATTTCATTTCCCTCTCTCTGGGTGTATATGGTTTTCTTCAGTGAACAATTGGAACTGGTTTGAGACAATTCTTTGTTGCAGAGAGCCAAGTCCATCAGAATTGATCATCATGTAATACTGTTGTTGCTGTGTATGATGATCTCCTGGTTCTGCTCGTTTCACTCAGCATCAGTTCATGCAAGTCTCTCCAGGCCTCTCTGAAATCGTCCTGCTGGTCGTTTCTTACAGAGCAATAATATTCCATAACATTCATATACCATAATTTATTCAGCCACTCTCCAATTGATGGGCATCCCTTCAGTTTCCAGTTTCTAGCCACCACAAAAAGGGCTGCCACAAACATTCTTGCACATGTGGGTCCCTTTCCCTCCTCTAAGATCTCTTTGGGATATAGGCCCAGTAGAAACACTGCTGGGTCAAAGGGTATGCACAGTTTGACAACTTTTGGGGCATAGTTCCAAGTTGCTCTCCAGAATGGTTGGATCCGTTCACAGTTCCACCAACAATGTATCAGTGTCCCCGTTTTCCCACATCCCCTCCAACATTCGTCGTTATCTTTTCCTGTCATTTTAGCCAATCTGACAGGTGTGTAGTGGTATCTCAGAGTTGTCTTAATTTGCAAATAATGCCATTCTTAATACAACCAAAGATCATATTACCTTTTTTTTTTTGGGGGGGGGCACGCATTTATATGGTGCTTTATTATTTGCAAAATGTTTAACATCTATTTTGATTTGATTCTCCCAATGACCTCAAGCAGTTATGTTCATTTTACAGAAGGGGAAATTAATGCTAAGAGAATCCAAATGATTTACTCTATCACATAGCTAATAAGTATCTGCCTCCAGATATAGCACCCTGTCTTCTGTACTACTAAATGCTATTGATTCATGGTTTGTTTGTAATCCACCAAAAATCCCAGATCATTTTTAGATAAACTTCTATAAAAGATATCATGATGCTATAGATAAAGAGCGAGACTTCAAGTCAGGAAGCCCAGATTCAAATACTGCTCTCTACCTCTTAATAGCTATGTGAACCTTGACAAATAACCTACATGAGACTTTTAGAAGATCTAGGTCAAAATTAATTGGCTTTTTTTAGTTTTATCACCTGTAGATTTTGGATTTCAGACAAGTTAAGTGGTACAGTGGATAAAGCACTGGGCCTGAAGTCAGGAAGATTTATCTTCCACAATTCAAATCTGGTCTCAGACATTACTAGTTCTGTGACCCTGGGCAAATCACTTAACCCTGTTTACCTCAATTTCCTTAATTATAACATGAGTTGGAGAAGGATGGCAAACCATTCAAGTATTTTTGTCAAGAAAACCCCAAAGGGGTTCCTCTGAGGGCAAGAGAGATGATATGACATGTACACAGATAAATCTAAATAAAAAAGAATTTCAAGAAGGAAAGAGCACGGTTTCAGACAACACTATTTGAAATAGATCTAAATGGGAGGAATTAATATTTTATATGCAAAAGAATAATATTCCTGAGATAGCTTCCTGTTGGCAGGAGAGACTACACACCTGTCTTTCTTACTTCTACTATTAAAATCTTAAGTCTGTAAAATGATAGGGAAACTACTGGAGGTTGTGCTAAAATCTTAGATTAAAATTATTTAAAATACATTTTTATTTCATATATGGTACAATAATATGAAGAGTGTACTTTTCACTAGGCCAGTTAGGTGCTCAATGATTAGAGCCCTGGATTTGAAATCAAGAAGACTGATCTTCATGAGTTGAAATCTGGCCTCAGAGATTTACTTACTGTGTGATCCTGAGCAAGTCATTTAACCTTGTTAATTTCAGTTTTCTCATCTATAAAATGAACTATAGAAGGAAATGACAAATCACTCTAGTATTTTTGCCAAGAAAACTCCCAATGGGATCATTGAGAGTCAGACATGACTGAAATGACTGAACAACTTTCCAGTGACTGATTTTTATTTTCTTGTTTTGTAATGAGTAAAACCAATTTGAAGACTTTTAAAATATGATTTTCCTAGGTATTTGAAAAGTGAACAAACTGAATCTAATGGACAAATGTTCCTCTGTGAGATTTCATTATTAGTCATAATATAACCATTATTAATCATGGATCTGTGAGTGCCTAGCACCTGGTAAAATAATTTAATAGCCTTAAATCCTGTCCAGATAATTTGGAAATCTAAAAAGCCAAAGTTGCCTCAGGTTAAAGAGCTAGTGGAGTATGTTTATTTGTGTCTTGTGTGCTAGCAACAGGTCAGTAGGAGAGACCTGGCTCTTTGCAATCTTTCTCTTTAATTTAAATTGCAGTGAGGACAGAAGAACACTACCCATTTATCTAAAAAGAGCTTTAATAACAACAGAAGCAAAGGTCTTGTTCTCCTGGCTTTGGGCACTGTGGCCTGATTCAGCTTTACAGACAGGTTGATCAAGATCTTATCAGTCTACAAAGATTATTACCAATCTGTATTTATTGCTGTCCTAAAGATAATGGCTTTGATGGTAGGAGGGGGTGTTCTAGCACAAAAAGGAAATTAGGGGTTATCTACTCTGACAATTTAATAGAAAACCAAGGCATTGAGTCATAAAGTGATGGGACAAACACTCCACAGATGATTAGTAATAGAAGCTGGATTCAAATTTAGATCTTCTGAGTCCAAGTCCAGTTGATCTTTCTAATGCACCATGTTGCTTTGGTTCTCTTATTGTTATTGTCCAACTCTTCATGAGAATGGCCCCATTTGGAGTTTTCTTGGCAAAGATACTGGAGTACTTTGCCCTTTCTTTCTCTGACTCATTTTACAGATGAGGAAACTAAGGTGAACAGGGTAATGTGACTTGTCCAAGGTCATACAGGTAACAAGTCTCTGAAGCTGGATTTGATCTCACGGAAGATGAGTCTTCCTGACTTCAAACCCTGCACTTTATCTACTGCACCACCAAGCCTGAAAATTCTTTTGCCCTTTATCCACTGCACCACCAATCCTGCAAATTCTTTTGAGACACCTCAAGATACAGGTCTGGGACTCCAAACTTTGGGGGTTCCCTCTTCCCAACCTCAACATCTGGAGGGCAGAACCATTCCCATTCCATTCTCTGGTTGCATTTCATTTGCATGACAATTTCCATAGCTCATTATGTTTTGAGAAAGCCTATTGCCATCTTGGCATTTCTTTTTCAGTCTTTTTTAGGTTCTTTCCTGAGTGTGACAATTGGATTGAAGATCTCTCAGGACTATAGACTAAATTAAACAAAGTCTGAGGGCCTAAGTTTCAGTTTCCGGGGAATTATGTGGTCAAGGGGGGAAAGTAGAAAGTAGTCTGATTTATAAGCTGTCAACATTCCAGTTTCTAAATAAGGAAAGTAAAGCATATATAACCAATTAGAATGTATGTAAAGGAAAAGGGGAGGGGCTTGGGACTTTCTTTGTTCTGGACTATATAATTTTATGGCTTACAGGTAGGTCTGGGGGGTGGTCTGTTCACTATTGTCTCAGGAACTTGGTTATCACTGACCAACAGATTATCTGACCATCAGTTATGCTGGTAGGACTATTCTAAGGCCAGAATACTAGAATCATTGATAGACAAATTGTTAGAACAATAGCACTCTAAGGTCAGAGGACCTCAGGATCACTGCTATATCTTTGCTAAAATCTAAGGGAAGAAATATTATTATATTTCTAAGGCCAAAGGACTTTTAGAATAATTGACAGATTGTTAAATTACTAGCATTCTAAGATCAGAGAACCTCAGGATCACTGATCCTAAGACCAGAAGACTTTAGAATCATTGACAAACAGATTGTTAGAACAATAGTGTTGAAGTTCAGAAAGACATCCCAAAGGTTGGGGGTAGCAGACCAATTTTTTTGAGGTGTCTCAAAAGAATTTACAAGATTGAACCCATCTCCAAGTTAAGGGGCAAAGTTTATTGTACTTTTAACTCCTGTTGAAGCCAGTTAAATTCCAAAAGGATTTAGCAGAGAACCAGTAGACAAATTTATCCAGTTCTTCAAGTCACTGATATGCTAATTTTATGGACCAGAGATTGAACTATGGAGTGGTCTGTTTACTATTGTCTCAGAAGTTTGATTATCTATTTGACTGTCAGCAATGTTTGTAATACTATCAAGGCCAGAGGACTTTAGAATCCCAAATTGTTAGATTGTCCCAGATTTAGAGTCCCGGATTGTTAGAAAAAAGCACTCTAAGTTTAGGGGACCCCATCACTGTTATATTTCCCATAGGAGCTCATCAATAGCACTCTGAGGTCAGAGAACCTCAGATCATTGATCCAAAAAGCCAAAAGATTTTAGAATCATTGACAGATTGTCAGAACAAAAATGCTCTAAGGTCAGGGGATCTCATCACTGCTATATTTTCCCTAAAAGCTATACCCCATCAAGATCATTTCTGGAGTTTTATGTCCAGTTCTGGGTGCCACAGCTTAAGAACAGATTGATAAACTGGAGAGTGTCAGGAAGGGAAAAGTCCATGGGTCAATTTCATCTAAGTATCAGTTAAAGGAAATGGAGATGTTTTTCCTAGAGAAAACTCAGGGAGAGGTAATAACAATTTTCCTGTATTTGAAGAGCTGCAAAATGCAAAAGAGATTAGTATTAATCTGTTTGATTTCAGTTCATAAGAACCAGGAGCAAGGCTGGAAAGTAGTAACAAAGTGAGAAATTTAGGCTTGATGTCAGGAAAAACTTCTAATAAATGGAGCTATAGGGACAGCCTTGGGAAGTGATAAGTTCCCCTACATTGAAGGTCTTTGAGCAAAGACATCATAACTTGGCCTTCTAGTTGGATACAGTAATTGTGAGGTCCTGGTGATTTTTGTCAATGCAAGAAATTCAACTAGGAAGTACAAGATAATCTTGTCAGCTTGCTTAAGGGAGAAGCTATGGGAATTCTACAAAACTGGGCACACCAAAACAAAGGCCCACTTAAATTCAACAAAAGCCTTCTCCCATCTTCATGGCCCACTTAGACACTGGGTGGCTAGCAGGGATGTGGCCTTTTGCTGGGGTCTTATTCACACCATCAGAAAAACCATGGGTCTGTTGACAGAAATAGGAACATAGGCACATAGGAAAAGCAGGTTTGGGAAGGAAACATAATTTTACCGTTGGGAGGGATTTCCGGGGCCAATTAGTTCACAATGCATTTCCTCCCCCCCCCCCAAACCCTAGAACAATACACTCATTAAGTAGACTAGGTTGTGATGTCAACCCCCACACCCCAATCCAGGTTATTTTTCTTCCATAAAAGAACCTACTCTACTTCCTTACTTTAGCTGGCTTACTAAGCATCACAAGGGCTAGTTCATTAGGAATTTAACCTACCTTAATGTAATCTCCCCTCTGGCTAATTGTGAGTTCCATTAGAAAACTGCATATCAAGTCTTTTCCCTTGTTAATTGCTAAACTCCACTTAAATTAGCTGCACAGCAGCATAATAAAATCTTTGCCTCTTGATTTGGAAATGGTCTAAGTCTACACATTCTTTTGAGGCACCTTGCAACACTGACCAAAACCCCAATATATTTTGGAGAGTCCAGCCCCTACTCCCCAACATTTGATGGATTGTATAGGGAGAGTTTTGTAATCCCTTTTATTTTTTTTTTTGGGGGGGGTCACTAGGTGAATGAGGAGATTTGCCTCAATTGCTGCCTAGCCTTAATCATTGAATGATGGAAGGAAGGAAGGAAAGAAGATGGACTAGAAATGGCTGATTGACTCAGGTTAAATGTAAATAGCAATCATTTCTGCTTTGGCCAGAAACCATGAGGGTTGTCCCCTGCCAGATTTATTTAATAAGTTTTTCTAACTCATTCAAAGAGACCAATGAGAAATGTAAATTCAATGGGGGAAAAAATGGGAATTTCTTGGTGAAAATGGGGTTTTAAAGGAAGAAGTCAAATGTTTTCTAAAGAGTCTGGAGATTGGTCAGGAGAGGAGCCAAGATGGCAGAGTGAAGCTAGGAAGCTCCTCAAGCCCTCCCAATTTTCCTCAAAAACCACATGAAACCAAGCCTCTGAACAGAATCTGGAACAACAGAGCCTCTAAAGAGATGGAATGACAGCTCAAGATAAGTTGGAAGGACTTCAGTCAGTCTCACAGAGGGTGCAACCCAGCTCAGACAGTTTCCAGCCAGTAGAGGGTCTTAATAACAGTGGATCAGCAATCAAGACCCTTCCATCCTGGCTTAATAAAACAGTAGCAAAGCAGACAAGAGGGTAACCTCAAGTCCCAGCACAGAAAGCAAATTTGCAGCCAAGAAAACCAAGTAACAACAGGTAGAACTAGGTTGGGCTACCCCCAGTGTTGTGAGCAAAACACCAAACAAAACAGGCTCCTTTGCTCGAAACCAAGGCTCAAAGCTGTACAAGAAGCTTGGGACAGCATCCCCCATGCCCCAAGAACAGAGCTCAAATTTAGAATTCACAAAATAGGAAAAAAAAAAGAAAGAGAAAGAAAATGAGCAAGAAACAGAAAAGAACCTTAACCATAGAAAACTAGGGAAAACCTAAACAACAATTCAGAAGAGACAAAATGATCACATGAAAAAACTCAAAGGGTGATATGAATTGTTCTTAATCCCAAAGAGCTTTCTTGGAAGAGCTCATAAAGGATTTTTAAAATCAAATAAGAGAGGAGGTGGAAGAAAAAAAATGGGTAAAGAAGCAAGAGATTTGCAAGAGAGTCAACAGCTTGGAAAAGGAAAACAATTTCTTTAAAAAAAAAATTAGCCAAAAGAAAAAAAAATCCATTGAAGAAGAAAACATCTTTAAAAGTAGAATTAATCAAATTGAAAAGGAGATTTTTTAAAAAGCTAATTGAAGAAAATCACACATTAAAAACAAGAACTAGGCAAATGGAAGCTAATGACTCTATAAGACATCAAGAATCAGTCAAAAAAAAAAACTATAAAGAATGAAAAAGTGGAAGTAATGTAAATTACCTCATGGGAAAAACAGCTGACCCAGAAAATAGATGCAAGAGAAATCTACATGACTATGAGAATGTGACCAAAAAAACAAAACAAAACAAAACAAACAAAAAACAGCCTAGCATTCTTCAAGAGAACATCCGAGAAAACTTCCCTGATACACTAGAACCAGAGGACAAAATATCAATGAAATAATTCATTGATCATGTCCAGAGAGAGATTCCACAAGGAAAACTCCAAGAAACATTGTTGCAAAACTCCAGGACTATAATCTTGGGGGGGGGGAGGGGGGGAAGGAGTCAGGAGGACCTGAGTTCATATCCAGTTCCAGATATAGCACTTTCTAGCTGTATGACCCTATAAATCACTTAATCCTAATAAGAAAGAAAGAAGGAATCTCCAGGACTGGAGAAGTTTACAAGTGAATTTTACCAAACATTTAAAGAACAATTAATTCCAAAACTATATAAACTATTTGGGAAAATAGACAAAGATGAAGTTCTACCAAATTCCTTTTATGACATAAATATGGTGCTATTACCTAAATCAGAAAGAGTCAAAATAGAAAGAAAATTATAGAACAATCTCCCTAATGAATATTGATGCAAAAATTTTAAGTAGAATTTTAGGAAAAAGATTACAATAACTTACATAGCAGCAGAATAATAAACTATGAACAAATAGGATCTATACCAGGAATGCAGGACTGGTTCAATATAAGGAAAATTATTGGCACAACTGACCGTATCAATAACAGAAATCATACAATAATCTCAATAGATGCAAAAAAAAAGTTTTTTTTTTAATTTTCTGTTTATTTTTTTAAAAGAATAGAAAAAAAGAAAGATAGAAAAGGAAAACAAAACTGAGCAATTTATGTGCCCAGCAGAATATAGGGAGGATTCAAAATATATAACAATAAATTTCTAGTTCAAAAAAGGATATATAATAGTAGAAGAAATTATATTTATGAGTGTACATTTTTTCTTTGCTTCCTTGAAGGTTGTTCCTTTGTGCTCTGCTGTATGCTTTTTACATTTATTCTTTTTTTCACCTTGTAAACCCCCCCACCTCACTTAAGCAGGCTATAGTTAAGTACAGATATATTTAATAAATATATACATATACACCTATACACATACACACATACATATATACAAATACATTCAAACCTATCCACAGGCACATCCATATGCAAATACATATATCTATATGCATACATATCTATATATATATTCATACATACATACACATATATATATACATTCACATTTGCCTATATGTAAACATGCATCTAAAACAATATTAGTATGTTTGACATAAATGTAGATTTCTCTCTTGATTCAATCAATTTTGTCTAAGATTAGTGATTACTAACCATGCTTTTTTTTCCCTAAAAATTCCACTTCTGCTCCTTGTTGTAGTGTTTGTATATATAAATATCTCTTCTTTCCTATCCCTGCTAACTCTTCTACTTTGATTCTACTTCTTAACTTGCCTTGTTATTACTTAACTTTTCCCCACTCATGGATGCTTCCCTTGTCTTCTTCCCCATCCTTTGCTTCACCCTCTGCCCATTTCTCTCCCCTTATTTCTTTATAGATTTTGGAGGATGCTATACCCTTCATGATATATACATAGTGTTGCCATTCCCAAGGTGAATAGGTTTTCAGGATTATAAACCCTCCTCTGCCCTCTAATGCCTCTGTGTCTATTCTTCCTCTGTACCTCATTTGTATAAATCTCTCTTTTGAGTTTCTCAATTACTGATGTCAATTTTAAACATACGGTTTACATTTCCATATTAAAAAAATTAGCAATTTGTCCATGTTAAGTTTCTTGAAATTAATCTGAGATATTGGCTCTTATATGTTAAATTTTCTGTTGAGTTCAAGTTTGGTTGAAAGAAAGTCCTGAAAATCTACAAGTTCATTGAATGTTTTTTTTATTATTCAATATTATGGATATTTTTGGCAGATATGATATTTTTGGCCATAGACCTAATTCTTTTGATTGCCAATATAGATGATTCCAGGACCTGTGGTTACTTTTTAGGGTAGACAAAGTTTTTTTGCACTTCAGTGTTTTCTGAAGATAAACCCTGGTCTTCCCTATTCCCTAGTAAATTTCTATGGTTGGGTTCTTTCTTTGCCTATTCATTTTTTTTTATTCAGAAGTGTTAGTGTAAGCACCTCTAATTGTGAGATGGGGGCATGGTGCCTCTATTTTTACTTCAGCTCTCCCCTCTGACCTGGAACTCCAAACCAAAAGCTCCACCCTCCTGTAAGTTCCAGTAGCCGGCAGAGTCCCTGCCCTACTGCTTCTGCACTTACTGTATATCCCTGCAGCACAGCTGGGTCTAGCATCCTTAATCAGCCAAGATTCTGTCTTCCCTTTTCAGACCCGGGCCCCACATGCAGTCCTGGAGATAAAAGTTTCTGTGGCTTCTGCTGAAGCTCCAGACAAACCTAGCTCACCCCACAACTCCCTACTGGCAGTTTCTGTGGAGCTAGCCCAGAGCTAACAGTTCATATGAGTTAATGCCTGGTCTGAGGGCTTTCTTCAGATCTTGGCTTGTACTGGAGGACCTCTGTTCTGCCTCAAGTCTTCTTAGTTTTTCACCAGTTTATATTCTACCTAAGGAGCAAATTTGTTCTATTTGTGGGGAAGCAGGGGATCTGGAGAGTTTGAAATTTGCTGACCTACTTTACCACCTTCTCAGAATCCTTTGTCCTGAAAATGCTTTTTGACAAAATACAGCACTCATTCCTATTAAAAACACAAGAAAGCATAGGAATAAATGGAGTTTTCCTTAAAATGATAAGCAATTATCTAAAATCATCAGCAAGCATATATAATGGGAAGAAACTAAATTCATTCCTAGTAAGATTGGGGATGAAACAAGGATGCTCATTATCATCACTATTATTCAATATAGTACTAGAAATGTTGGCTTTAGCAATAAGAAAAGAAATGGAAGGAATTCAAATAGGCAACTAGGAGATAAAACTATCACTCTTTTTTGCAGATGATATGATAATATACTTAGAGAATCCTAGAGAATCAACCAAAAAAACTATTTGAAACAATAACTTTAGCAAAGTTGCAAAATATAACACATGTAAATCATCATAATTTTTATATATTACCAACAAAGTCTGGCAACAAGAAATAGAGTCATTCCATTTAAAATCACTATAGACAATTAAAATATTTGAGAGTCTACTTACCAAGACTAAAACTCAGCAACTATATGAACACATTTATATAACACTTTTCACACAAATAAAGTCAGATTTAAACTGCTTATTCATAAATTATGTTTATGTTAATAAATTGTAAACAATTGCTTATGAGAAGGCTGAACTATTATAACAAACATTACAATTCTACCTAAATTAGTCTACTTAAGTGCGATACCAATCAAACTGCCAACAAGAAAAAAGTAAGATAATTTATCTGGGAAAAAAAAAAAGGTCAAGAATATCAAGGTAATTAATGAAAAAAAATGCAAAGGATGGAAACGTAAAACTACTTTAAAGGAGCAGTCATTAGAACCATCTGATAGTGATCAGTGGAATAGGTTAGGTATACAAGACACAGTAATAATTGACTATAATAATGTAGTATTTGATAAACACAAAGATTTCAGCTTCTGGAATAAAAACTCACTATTTGACAAAAATTGCTGGGAACACTGGAAAATAGTATGCCACAAACTCAGCATAGACCTACACCTTATACCTAACACGTAAATAAGGTCATAATGGGCACATTATTTAGGTGCAAAAGGTGATACTATAAGTAAATTAGGAGATCAAAAGATAGTCTATCAGATCTTGGGAGAAAGGAGGAATTTGTGGCCAAAGAAGAATTAAAAAACCTTATAAAATGTAAAATGGATAATTTTGATTGTATTAAAATAAAAGTTTTTGCACAAGATTAGAAGGGAAGCAAAAAGGTGGGAAAAATTTTTTGTAGTCAGTGTTTCTGATAAAGAGCTCATTTCTAAAATATATAGAGAACTGACTCAAATTTATAAGAAAGAACATATTCATTCTCCAATTGATAAATGGTCAAAGGATATGAATAGACAATTTTCAAATGAAGAAATTAAAGCCATTTCCAGTGATAAAATATGAAAAAATGCTCTAAATCACTATTGATTTGAGAAATGCAAATTAAAACAACTCTGAGGTACCATGTCCTATCTATCAGATTGGCTAAGCTGACAGGAAAAGATCATGATAAATATTGGAAGCAATGTAGAAAAACTGCAACACAAATGCATTGTTAATGGAGTTGTAAACTGATCCAACCATTCTGGAGAACAATTTGGAGCTATGCCCAAAAGGCTATAAAACTGTACATATCCTTGATCCAACAGGGCCATTACTGAGTCTGTATCTCAAAGAAATCATAAAAGAGAGAAAAGGACCCACTTGCACAAAAATGTTTGTAGCAACTCAGTTTTATGGACATCTACTAATTATTCAGTTCTTTGCCTGCAAAAAACTGAATAATGAGTAGATTCCATGAATTATGGAATGGTTGAATAAGTTATGAATAAGAAAATAATAGAATATCATTCTTCTATTAAAAAATGATGAATAGACTGATTTTTACAAAAGCCTAAAAATGATTTACATGATTTGATGCTAAAAGAAGCAGGAAAACATTGTACACAGGAACAAGATTGTGTATTGATCAGCTATAATAAACTTGGTTCTTCTCAACTGTTCAGTGATCTGAGGCAATCTCAAACTTTGAATAGAAAACGTCATCTGCAACCAGAGAGAGACCTAGGGAGACTGAATGTGAATCAATGCACATTATTTTCATATTTTTTTTCCTTATGGTTTTTCCCTTTTGTTCTGATTTTTCTCTCCCAACCTGATCCATATGGATATATATATATAAATGAATGTACATGTATTGCCTAAATAAAATAAAATAAAAAGTACCTAATAAAAATAAAATGTGGAGATTGTAAGATAAATAATGCTAAGGCATTATTTATGGATATAATATATATATATATTTGAGATATAGGCATTTATAGATAGAAAAAACAATGAAAAGAAGACCTGATATATCACTTCATATATCCTTCCAGGCAGCAGAGAACAGTAGAATTTAGATCCTGCCTGACATCCTCTTTTGCCACTCACAGATTCTCATTCTTTGATAATTACAGTATTAGCTCCTGCACAGTATTATTCAGTGCACAAAATCTCTTCCATAGAATTCAAAAGCAAGGAAAAAGGCTTCCATGAGCTGTCTCAAGAACTCAAGGCTTTTGTCCCAATTTGACACACAATTGCACCAGACAACTGTGAATCACATCAGCAATATAACTAGAAGTAAGAAGCCTCAGGGCAGAGTTTCCATTGGTTTTAGAGAGCAGGATGCTTACTTTGGAGCTCAAAGTATAGTCAAAGGCAGGTTTCATCTGCAATGTGATCAAGGTGGTCCTTCTGAGGAGCTGAGGCCCAAGAGCAAGTCATGTGATAGATACCTGTTCTGACAAAGTTTGTTTCCCCTGCTTTGCAGATCTTGAGTTTAGAACAATGCTACATTGCTGGAAATGATTTCTGCTAATCAGTGAGTGTGTAGTAGGGGTCAGGGGTATGTAGGGAAAGCAATAAAGGGCTGAAAATCAGCATGATCTTAGAATTTATTGAGGTTAAATTAGGAAAGCAGAGATGATATAATGAGTGACTGACCTGTACTTCACTAGCTTGCTTTCTAGGTCTAACACTGCCACCAACTAGCTGTGATACTTTGGCCAAGTCAACTTATCTCTGTGAACTCTTATTTTTCCCCCTCTGTAAAGTAAAAGATTGAACTACATGATCCCTAAAGTTCCTTAAAGGGGGGTTGACACTGGCCTCCTTGCAGTTCTTTGCACAAGAAATTCATCTTCTGACACCTGAGGTTCCCTCCCTCTTCATCATTAACTTTTTAGTTTTCCCACTTTTCTTCAAGCTTCAATTAAAATCACTTTGTTCAAACATTCAAATAGAAGACAGAGGGAAGAAAGGGAATAAGCACTTATTTATTTATTTTGTGTATTTATTATTTATTATGAGAAAGATACTCTGGGAGACACACACACACACAAAATTTTAGAGTTTAAGTTGGGTAAAAAAGATGAGACAAACAGTTAACTAACAACATCAGATTCAAGCATATGTTTAAGATAATCATTCTTTTAAAGATTCAAGCCAATGCTTCATCTAATGAGCATTTTTTAAGCATGTACTATGTGCTAGGCACTGTGATAAGTGCTTTTCAAGTATCTTATTACATCCTTACAACAACCTTGGGGCATAAAAAGGGTTATAAAACTGTGTATACCCTTTGCCCCAGCAGTGCCAGTACTAGGTCTGTATCCCAAGGAAATCATAAAGGAGGGGAAAGGACCAACATGTGCAAAAATACTTGTAGCAGCTCTTTTTGTGATAGCAAAGAATTGGGAACTGAGTAAATGCCCATCAATTTGTAATGGCTGGATAAATTGTGGTATATGAAGGTAATACAATATTAGTATTCTATAAAAAATGATGAACAAGATAATTTTAGAAAAGCCTGGAAAGATTGACATGAACTAATGCTGAGGGAAACAAGCAGAACCAGGAATACACTGTATACAGTAGCAACAAGAATGTGCAATGATGAACTATGAAAGACTTGGTTCTTCTCAGTGCTTCAGTGATCCAGAACAATCCTAATAAACTTTGGATAGAAATCGCCATCTACATCCAGAAAAAAGAACTATGCAGATTGAACGTAAATCAATACATATGCAATGTCCACTTTTTTTCCTGTTTTTTTTTCCTCTTGTGGTTTTTTCCTTTTGTTCTGATTTTTCTCTCCCAACATGATTCATAAAGAAGTGTGTATTTTAAAAAGTTAATATACATGCATAACCAGAAAAAAATAGCCTTGGATTACTATTATTATTATCCTCATTTTATAGTTGAAGAAGCTGAGGCAGAGAAGTTAAGTGACTTGTAGAAAGAAGTATTTAAGGCTGTATTTAACCTCAGATGTTGATTCCAGGATGAGCAGTCCATCTGCTGTGCCACTTAGCTACCTGTAGGTATATTTGGAAATGAATAAATCACCAAACCAAAAGTAAAATAATTGGTAGATAAATGATTGTCAGCTTGGAAGTGTAGGAAAATTTTAGTGGAAGATTCTAGGGATCTTTCCTTGGTCCTATTATTCTATTCTACATTTTATTAATGATTTGAATAAAGTTATAGATATCAAGAAACTTTAGCTTTTTCTGAAATATAATTTATAGGAGGTATTTGTTGGGAATGTAAATGGGTCATAAGCAAAAAGAACAGATTTTTTAGGGAATCACAGAGAAAATGAAATATTAACTATTTTCACTAAATCACTCCTGAAGGCCTTCTCCTAAATGTCATGAAGTTGACACTGAGTCCTGGAACACCTTCATAATACTTTGTGTGCTCCTGATGCTACTCAAGAGCCCAACAGCAAAGCTGGGAGAGGTGCATAAGCAGATATAACTGAATAGATTTTTTTCTAAAGTGAGAGCAGCTCACAAAACACTCTCCTAAAATGTGTGCTATATGGGTCAATGGAAGAAATAAACTATAGAAATGAAATTGTGAAGCCTTTATGAGGCACTGTCACTATTTTCAACACAAATAGCAAGGGTTGCCTCTGAGGTGTCAGATAAAAATGAAATTTAAGAAAGTAAAGATTTGAAGCTTTAGAGAAATGAGGAATAAAATTCTCTCTTCCTGGATTCCTAGGAAAAGGAAGAAGTATCTGCCTTTAATGTTGGGAGAGGATGTCAGTGCAAATGAGATAGGACAGGACCTCTGATTTTAAGGGAAAAATTCAGTTATTAAAAGCAAGGTGGCACTTTATCAACATCTGTTCTACAGAGCTTCCTGGAGTGGTGAGAGGTTATGAATTGCCCACAGACATAAAGCCAATATTTGTCATTGATCGGGATTTGAACCCAGGTTTTCCTGACTCCTAAAATCAGTTCCTTTTCTTAAAATCAGAGGTCCTGTTCTATCTCATTTGCACTGACATCCTCTCCCAATATCAAAGGCAGATTCTTCTTTCTTTTCTTAGGAATCCAGGAAGAGAGAATTTTATTCCTCATTTCTCTAAAGCTTCAAATCCATTGACCCATATAGCACACACTTTAGGAGAGGGTTTTGTGAGCTACTCTCACTTTAGAAAAAATCTATACATTTATATCTGCTTATGCACCTCTCCCAGCTTTACTGTTGGGCTCTTGTGTAGCAGCAGGAGCACACAAAGCGTTATGAAGGTGTTCCAGGACTCAATGTCAACTTCATGACACTTAGGAGAAGACCTTCAGGAGTGATTTAGTAAAAATAGTTAATATTTCATTTTCTTTGTGATCCCCTAAAAAATCTTTACTTTTGCTTGTGACCCATTCACATTCTCAACAAATACCTTCTGTAAATTATATTCCCAGAAAAAGCTAGAGTTTCTTGATATCATGATTGTGACTGATAGTTCATACTATTTTCTACTTTTGTCCTATTCCAATCATTATCCAGGGTCCTTCAGGGTCCAGTCATTCTGATCTCTATCTGATCACTGGATCCACATGGTTCTAGAGGGGAAAGTGGGACAGGTGACTTTGCACAGCCCTCCCTCACCTAAATCCACTTCACTTACATGTCACCTCTCTGATGTCATGGTCCTCTTCAAGCATGAAGGACAAAATAGCTAAAATCTCACCTTCTATAGGAATCCTTTTCCAATCCCCTTCAGGCTAGTACCTTCCTTCTAATAATTTATCCTGTATAGAACTTGTTTGTACATCATCTCCCCCATTAGATTGTGAGCTCTTTGAGTGAAGGGACTGGCTTTGACATTATTTGAAATTCCCAGAGGTTAGCATAGTGCCTGGCACATAGGAAATACTTAATAAAGGTTTGTTGACTGACTGAACATTTTATTCTGTATCATATATTGGACCACGATCTAAGGCTACTTGTATCTTTAAATCTCTGTCAGATGGGATATTTAGGAGAGGGAAAGAAAGAATGTGGTAAAAAGCATGAGTTTTGAGTTAGAGGATTTGATGTTCAAGTGACTTTGTTATTCACTGTGGGATTTTAAGCAAATCACTTAACTTTTCTGAGTCTCAATTTCATTATCTAGAATATGAAGGCATTGGAAATAGATGCTCTCTGAGGTCCCTTTCAGCTGTGATTCAATGATTCTAATAAGATTCTAAGTATTAGTACCATCTATGGATTTTCACCAAATCTAATATAAAAAGGATGGTTTAAGGGTCCTCTAACTTATAGATGGGCTTGAAAATCAAGAAGTTCCAAACTATTAACTGGTCCAAATGAAAGAATGGTCCAAATCTCTAATAATAATAGAAATGCAAATCAAGACAACCTTAAAGTTTCACTTCATATCCTGAAAATTAACAAAGATGACAAAAGATGGGAATGATACACTTGAGAAAAGTTGTAAGAAGACAAATACACTCTAATGCATGTTAGTGGAGCTATGAATACATCCACTTTGGAAAGCAATTTGGAAGCAAATAAAGTTATTTGAATGTCTATACTCTTTTCACTCTTTTTGTTTTAGTTTTCAACATTTATTTTACAAGATTTTTATTTCCTTTTTTTTTCCTCCCTCCCTTCCTTTCCTCTCTCTTCCCCGAAATGATGAGCAATGTTGGTTACATTATACATGTATAATCATACTAAAAATATTTACATATGACTAATTACAAAAGAAAAATTGGAATAAAAGGGAAAAGCCAAAAAAAATGAAAATAGTATGCTTCAATCTGCATTCAGATTCCATAATTCTTTCTCTGGATGTGGATAACATTTTCCATTAGGGTCTTTTGGAACTGTCTTAGATCATTGTATTGCTGAGAAGATCTGAGGATATCAAAATTGATCATCACATGATGTTACAATTATTGTGTAGTGTTCTCTTGGTTCTCCTCACTTCACTCAGCATCAGTTCATGAAAATTATTCCAAGTTTTTTTCTGAAATCTGCCTGCTCATCATTTCTTATAAAACAATAGTATTCTATTACATTCATATACCACAATTTGTTCAGCCTTTTCCCAGTTAAAGGGCATCCCCTTAATTTCCAATTCTTTGCCATCACAGAGAGCTGTTATAAACATTTTGTACATTAAGGTATGAGATACTGGTTAATACCTAGTACTTCCATACTATTTTTCAGCTTTTTTTAATAGTGAATTTTTATCCCAGAAACTGGAGTCTTTGGATTTATTAAACAGTAAATAAATATAGTCATTAACTATTGTGTCTTGTGTACCTAACCTGTTCCACAGATCCACCATACCATTTCTTTACCCGTACTAAATAGGTTTGAAGATGGCCACTTAATGACATAGTTTTAGATATTTGCAGCTAGGCCCACCTTCTTTTGCATTTTATTTTCATTAATTCCCTTGGTATGGATTTTGTTATTTTTCTAGCTCTTTAAAATAATTTTTGGTAGTTTGATTGGTATAGCACTGTATATATAGACTAATTTAGGTAAAATTGTCATTTTCATTATATTAGTTTGGCCTACCTATGAGCAATTGATGTTTTTCCAGCTATTTAGATCTGACTTTATTTGTGTGAAAAGTATCTTGTTTATATAATTTATATATTTCCTGGATTTATCTTGGCAGATAGACTCCCAAATATTGTATATTTCCTACAGCTATTTTAAATGGAATTTCTTTCTGTCATTTGCTTTTGGGCTTTGTTGGTTAGTTAAAGAAATGCTGATGATTTGTGTAGGTTTATTTTATGTCCTGAAACTTTGCTAAAGTTGTTATTTATTTCGTGTAGCTTGTTTTTTGCTGATTATCTAGGATTCTCTAAGTATACCATCATAACATCTTCAAAAAGTGATATTTTTTCCTCATTCCCTATTCTAATTCCTTTAATTTCTTTTTCTTCTCTTACTGCTTTCTAGTACATTTCTAGTACCATATTGAATAATAGTGGTGATAATGGGCATCCTTGTTTCTCCCCTGATTTTATTGGGAATACTTCTAGCTCATTCCCATTACAAATGTTGGTAGTTTGAGATACTGATTATCATTTTAAGGAAAACTCCATTAATTCCTGTGCTCTCTCAATTTTTTTTTTTTTTTTTTTTTTTTTTTGCTGAGGCAATTGGGGTTAAGTGACTTGCCCAGGGTCACACAGCTAGGACGTGTTAAGTGTCTAAGAGCAAATTTGAACTCAGGTCCTCCTGACTTCAGGGCTGGTGCTTTATCTACTGCACCACCTAGCTGCCCCATCCAATTCTAATTTTTAAGGAATGATTTTCTTCATTTAGCTTTTCTTCCTTTTGTTGTTTTCTTCAGTTTATTTTTCCCCCATTTGACTAATTGATTTTTAAGGATTTGTTTTCTTCAATTTTTGTGCCTCCTTTTCCAAGATGCTGACTCTCTCTTCAGCTATTCTCTAATCTATAGGCATCTATTTGTAGTTCTTTCCTAATACTATCACCTCTTTTATCCCCCAAATGCACACACACACACACACACACACACACACACACACACACAAACACACACACACACACACACACACACTGCTATAAATATTTTGGTGTATATGAAATACTTATTTCTTTTCCCAATTTTTCTTTTACCTCTTTTATTTGACTTTTTGAATTCTTCCAGGAAAGCTTTTTGGGCTTGATACTTTATATCCCTCTCTGAGGTTTCACACATAGGCGTTTTGTCTTCTGAGTTGACATTTTGATCTATATTGTTACCATAGTAACTTTCTATGGTCAGTTATTTTTTGCTTATTGCACTTTTTTTTGCTATTTCATGGCTTTTAAAGTCAAGCTCTACTTCTAGGGTCTCAGAGACACTGTACCAAGTTTATTGTACTAGGAGACACTAGGGGCAAGGGTATATCACTGGCTTTGAATGCTGGATCCTCAAGTGCTGGAAATTTGCAGCATCCCAAACTAGTTGTGCCTGGTTTCTGGGACTGACAATTTGCCTTTTGTTCTAGGGCTGGAAGTTTCACTGCTAGCTTGCTGTGCCACTGTTCTTTAAGCCAAATGGTATCAGGTGCTGATCTATGTGGCTATGAGCCTCCCTCTGGCTTGGCCATACCAGACCTTTGCTGGGCTGCATTCCCCTTCCACCCAAGTGAGACAGCCCTTTCCTAAAGTCCCTCTAAATTATCTTAAGCTGGATAACTGGTTTCACTCCATCCTTTTGTAAGTTCTGTTCCTCCAGAATCTGTTCAGAGAGTTAGTTTAATGTTGTTTTTGAGAGAAATGAAAAGCTCTCAGGCAACTTCCTGTCTTTTCTCTGCCATCTTAGCTCTGCCTCCTGGCCAGATTCTTTGACCCAGAGATACCAACACAGGTTTATACCACAAGGCAGTCATTGATAAGAGAAAGTTTCCATATATACCAAAATATTTACAGCAGTGTGTGTGTGTGTGTGTGTGTGTGTGTGTGTATTTGGGGGATCAAAGGGGTTGTGGTCATAGGAAAAAACTATGAATAAAGTAGATGCCTATAGATGAGAGAATGGCTAAATAAATTGATGTACTTGAATATAATGTAATATTTCTATATTATAAGAAATAATAAATTTGATGAATACAGAGAAGCATGGAAAGATCTACATGAACTGAAGTCAGGTCATCCCACTGACTACAATGTAAATGGAAAGAACAGTCACAAAAAAAGATTTTAAAAGAATGTTTTAAACTTAAAAAAAATAAGCATAGCTCAAAAGAAGACATATTAAAAAAGACATTTCACTTCATCCTTTTGCAGAAGTATGCAAAATATTGCATATTTTGAATTGTATTAAAATGATATATAGATTGGGAATCGCTGCAATAAAGATGATAATAAACAAATGGGAGCTTATAGGACCACCAGAGAGCCAGGTACAGAGGAAAAAAGAAGAGGACCGAGGACAAAGCTTTAGGGAGACTGATAGTTGGCATGAATAAAAAACCAGCAAAAGATCCTCCAGGCATAAATGGATTCTTTGATTCTGTACATTCTGTATGATGTGGACTTGTTTCTAAACACGAGGAGTAGATTTTGCTTCTTTCTCTTTGGGAGTTTTAGCTGAAGGCTATACTAGTGTAAAAGACATTATGCTATTCTTGGATAAAACTATGACCTTGCAGCTTAGCTGCATTGCCTTCTCTGCTGTACAGACAGCCATCTGATTTCAAAAATATGTAGAGAATAACTTAACTAATGACAAAAAATTTGTTAAAAATATTTTGGGACAAGCTAAGATTGACCAATCCTAGGCAAGTTTTTTTTTTCTTCTTGAGTGGCAGAACTCTTTTATTTTTGTCTATAATCTCTATAAAAATGCAGTAGTTTGAATAAATGTATTTGGGATATATTGAAGCAGATATCTATTTCTTATTTTCTAAGCATTGCTGTCATTTCTCCCTTGAGATCAGAATTCCAGTATCTTCTTTGATTTAGCCTTCCAATCCTAAAAGAACAAGCTTGTGATGATTACCAGAGAAGATACAGCATTTCCTCCTTCCTAATTTGCCAAACTTTTTGGTGAATAAAATAGAAAAAACGTTTTTTCTTAAGTAACTAGTCAGCATTCCTCCTCACTGTAGAATGTATGAGTTTGGGGAGACAGAGGCTAGTGATTTTCTCCCATGTTTCAACAATCCCATTAGTTGGATTTGGGGGATATGTTAAGAAAGAAGGAGAGAAACAAATGTAAATGTTTTGTTGTTAAAGTGTCTTTTGTTGTAGTTTGTTATCAAATCTCTTCTGGCTATTGTACTTATCCTCTTGCCATTTCAATTCCAAAGCAAGGACAAAGTGAAACCAATGGCAAGGTGAAGCAGGAACCAGTTGACATTTGGCAGACTGCATGACCACACACAAGCAATACTTAAGCGTAAAAGGTTACCCTGTGTTCTTAGCCAGGATATAAAAGCATGTCTGTTTGCAAATGGGCAATTAGATGGAGCAGTGGATAAAGCACTAGATAATGAGTCAGGAAGATATGGGTTCAAATGTGGCTTCACTCACTTGTGTCAGCGTGTTTTAATTTCTTCATCTCTTAAATAGGATGAAATAGAATCTTCCTCCCAATGTTATTGTGGAAAATAAAGTGAGTAATAGCTATAAAGCATTTTTAAACCCTATAGGATTATATAAATGCTAACTATCTTTATTATCTAACAAGAAAACCAAAGTGGATCACATGGCAAATTAATGACAAGTTAAGATTAGGCCTCATTTTGGGAATTTAGAGTTTATTTAGTAACTCATTATCTCATTCAAAGGTTTCTTTTGGACTATAGATCCTTATAACTTCATCCTACGTTCTCAATCTCCCCCTACCCTGAAAAAAAAAAACAAACACAAAGCACCAACATGTAAGGAAAAAGCAGACTATGATTTTTCTTGTACAAAAATTATAACAAGAAAGATTGTAAGCCCCTAGTAGGCAAAGATGAGATTTTTATTGGTCTTCTTAAAAAGTTTTTATTGATATCTTTTTTTTACATCAACTATATTTTCCATTGTGTATTTTATGCTTTTTTTGATATTGTACTCATCATTTATTACAACATAGCATTTTTCTGATGTGATTTTGATTTCTATTTCTCTTATTACTAGTAATTTGGAACCTTCTTATGGTTGTCAGTAGTTGTTCCTCTCTAAAGAATTCTTTGTTCATATCTTTTGACCATGATAAGTATCTTTTAATAGAACCTTTCACAGCATGGTGACTAAAAGCAAAGGCTGTTTCTGAAACTCCTTTTTTGTAGCATTAGTTATGTCCACCATCAATGGTGTGAGTAGTAGAAGCAATATACAAGATATGTCCAACCCATACAGATTAGTTTTCTTTAAAAACAGTTTCAATACTGTTTGAGATTTAATTGGTTTAGGGGACTAAGGTTCAGGCTGTTAACATAGTTTTTGGATCACTTGAATAGAAAAACAGCCAGGACACAAGGAGTTCCACTGACCTCAGACCAGTGGGGTTACCAATATAAGCAGAGAAAAACTGTGTTTTGCTGAATCAAAGTGGTATCCTCATGGAACATCCTTCCCTTGCTCTGAATTCCCTTCTATGTTATGGCTAAATAAATCTATTTAACTATTGTGAAGTGTTTCACCAATACCTCATTTTCTTCTATTCTTGAACTTAACCTACCAAGACACTGGTTTGTACCCAGCCCTAGCTATAATATGTGGCATTAGTCATGTAGTAGTGGTTCAGGATGATCTCATTGAACTATGGAAAGGCTGTTGTATGAGGAAGTTAAGTGTTCATGAGGCTTGTCTTAACATTTTTGATGATGATTTTGATAATACATGTGGTGATAGTGGCTGTTTACTGTGACACTTAAAAATAAGTGCATTGCATTGCTGTGGTGCAATCAAGAAGTCATTGTTTATCTTTGAGAGAACATTTTCAATAAAATAATGAATGAATAAAAAATGTTTATTAAGTGCTTTTCTATATGAGAAGCACTGTACTAAATGCTGAAGATGCAAATTGAAAGAAACCAGACAATCCTTGTTATCAAGGAATTAATACTCTAGGGAAAGTAACACATTTTCATAAAGAGTTCAGATGCACAGCAGATAAAAGAGCCAGAAGCCCTGGGGTGGATAGCAGTGCTTGGGAATCCTTTGAGTAGACCAGTAGGTAGGATGACTATTAAAGGCACGGATACTGGAGCCAGCTCCAAATTCACAAGAACCAATTGTTAAAATTTCATGGTTAGCATTTACATATAGGAAGTAGGCAAATACTATAAATCAGGGTTGCTTTGTTGGTTTGTTGTTTGTCTAAACTTAGTGGATAAGATATTAATAATGCAGATTAAACTTTAAAATATGTCATTAGGTACATTTTCCCCCAGAGAGCTGGTTTTTGAATGTTTACAAGCAATGTCTCTCTCTGGAGAGCATTGCAGTAAGGGATGGTAAGCCCAGCATAACTTTAAAATACAATGGCAAGGAAGGTGATAAGACCTGGTATTCCTCCATGTCAGTGGAATATTAGTAGTTAGTGACTCTCAGCTTATTCAAGTACTGTGAACAAATGTGCTGCTCTTCTTACCTGCCCTCCTCAGGATGTTTAAGCAGCTCAGGATTAAGAGAATGGGCACTCTTGAAGGAAAAAAAGAAAAGAAAGGTACCCCCAAAGAGAATTCTTCATATCAGTCTGCCCAACAAGCAAATTCAAATCAGATTGCAAAGGTGTTGAATGAAAAGAGTTAAGGAGTGATAGCAGGGAAGTAGAAGCAGTACACTTTCTCAAGAATTTCATCAGTGAAGGAGAGGAAAGAAATCAAATAGAGGTAGCAAATTTGTGTAGAAAAATCCAGAGAAAGCTTCCCCTAGCCCAAGACTGAGAAGACATGAGTATTTGTGCAAGAACAAATTAATATTATGCAGTTCATTTAATTTTTTTGAAGTCAAAATTGCTCTTTTCAGACTCTGTCCATAGGTTTGGAACCAAAATAGTAAAGTACAGATTATGTTAAAAACCTGGAATGAGGTTATTTCATTTTTAATTAAATGCAACTGGTATCACATTATATTAAGCTCTTATATTTATACTTTGTCTTAAGGTTTTATAAAGTGCTTTATTCACAACTCCCCAAGTTTGGTAGTTCAACTATTATTCTGTCTGTTTTACAAATGAAAGTTTTGAAGGTTAAGTAATTTACCTAAGGTCATACATATACTTTAGTGGCACAATTGGAACTAAAATCCAGGTTTTCTTGATGAAAGATAACTATTTTATATTAGTGATTTTAGAGTAAAATAATTCATAAATATGAATATTAATATTGAATAGTTTCATTCATGTAACTTGGTTCAGAAAGTCTAGAGAGGTAAATTATCATAGATTCTTCTAGGGAGAATCATCATTATTCCCCTTAATTTCTCCCTTTCCTCCCTTGCAATAAAAAAGCAACCCTCTAACAATACTCTAAAGATGGATATTCTTGTTTTTTATTAAAGTCTTCCTATGAACAGAAACAATAACAAAAATGTCACACATAACGCAGGTTGCTTTACATAACTTAGAGAATCCAGTAAGCTATCATGCATTATAATATTGTATTAATAATGCATTATAACATGGGATAAAAATAGTAATTCACTTTTCCACAAGAATTGATGATTACAAAGCATTTAATAGGTTTAAATTTCATGCTTACAATATCCCTGTGAGATAGACAATGAAAGTAATGTTCCTATTTTACAGACGAAAAAACTAAGACTAAAATGATAAATTCAAGATCACATTGTTATTAAGGAGCAGAACTAAGACTAAGACTCAAAGACTTGCTATATTTAAGATAATAGTTAAAATAACTTTCTTTTTTAAGGCCACCATTTGGTACATATCCTTATTTGTTCTGATTTGAAGTAGTTGGGGTTTTTTTCCTGAATTGTTAACAAGGTATTGTATGCCTATTTTAAGCAATGAGAAGATAATTTATTTCTGTGTTGACTGTCTCACAGAATAGGGACAAGAATTGTCATTGTCCTCATCCTTGTGTAAGAAAAATAGCCTTTTAAGCCTAAGAAAAGGCACTGATAGCAAAGTGTTAAACCAGGAAAACAATTTGTACTATACCAAAAACAGGAAAAATGAACAATTTTGAAAGATTTAAGAACTCTTACCCATGCAATAGCCAGGCATGTTTCCAAAGGACCAATATGATGATGATGATGATGATGATGATGATGATGATGATGATGATGATGATGATGAACCCACCTGTCAGAGAAATGATGGACTCAGGAGGCATAAGAAGACATAGCTAACATGGATTTTATTTTTGCTTTACTGTGCTTATTCATTACAACAGTTCATTTTTTTTTTCCAATGGATTAGGAGAGAAAAATGCTTGGTAATTTTTTTAAGCTTTTAAAAAAACTTAATTAAAATTGTGGAATTAGAAAGTAAGTAACATCACAAGATGAAGATTTGGGGGGGGCCTCCCTCCCAGTTGGCCCTTAAAAGTCAGTTTTAGTGGGCCTAGGAAGAGAGACTCAGAGAAGAATCTAGTTCCTAATGAGGTACATAAAGCTTAAGAAGAGAGACTTTAGAGAAACAGGGAGTAGGAGCACAGGCAGAACTACCATCATGAACAAGGACAAGCCTCTGGAAATGAGGCCGTGTTATCACTTAGGTCCAAGTAGTTTTGAGACAGACACTGTCTCACCATCAAAAAGCTTGCAGTTTGGTTGTGGAGACAAGATATAGCTAAATAAAATGGAGACTAATGAAACAATACTTATAATTAGCAATAACTGGTAGAAACAACAAGAACTTTCATTGGGAATAACTAAGAGGATCTCTTTGGGCTCCTGCAGGTCAAGAAAAGTGAGACTTGGGGCAGCTAGGTGGCACAGTGGATAGAGCACCAGCCCTGAAGTCAGGAGGACCTGAGTTCAAATCTGACCTCAAACACTTAACATTTCCTGGCTATGTGACCTTGGGCAAGTCACTTAACCCCAATTGCCTCAGCAAAAAAAAAAAAAAAAAAAAGTGAGACTTGAACCTGGCCTTGAAGAAGTAGGATTAAAATATACAAAGTAAAATAAAAGTGTTATTTCATTAATGATATTGAATTGGCCCATTTATATTCCCTTCCCTCCTTGGATCACCTGGTTAAGTGTTTTTAAAGATAGCTGGACAATTGGGGCAGCTAGGTGGTGCAGTGGTTAGAGCACCAGCCCTGAAGTCAGGACGACCTGAGTTCAAATCTGGTCTCAGACACTTCCTAGCTGTGTGAACCTGGGCAAGTCACTTAACCCCAATTGCCTCAGCAAAAAGCAAGAAAAAAAAAAAAAGATAGCTGGACAATTTTATTCAATTTACTACCTACCATTTATCATCTACTAACAAGCACCCGCCATGTTCAAGGCTCTAGGTACTAGAGATACAGAAATCTTGTATTCATATTATTATGTATTGTAGCTCACTTTTTTTTATTAAAGCTTTTTATTTGCATAACATATGTATAGGTAGTTCCTCAACATTGATCCTTACAAAGCTTTCTGTTACAAATTTTCCCCCCAGTCCCCTCCCCTCCCCTAGATGGCAGGAAGTCCACTACATGTTAATTATATTAAAATACTTGACAAGTCAAACATATGTATACATATTTCCATACTTATCTTGCTGTGCAAGAACAATCGTATCTACATGAACAAAAAATATCTAAAAAAGGAAACCCAATGCAAGCAGACATCGACAGAGACCATGGAAATGATATGTTGTGGCCCACATTTCGTATCCCTCTCTCTGGGTGTATATGGTTTTCTTCACTGAACAATTAGAACTGGTTTGAGACATTTCATTATTGAAGAGAGCCATGTCCATCAGAATTAATCATCATATAATATTGTTGTTGCCGTGAATAATGATCTCCTGGTCCTGCTCCTTTCACTCAGCATCAGTTCATGCAAGTCCCTCCAGGCCCCTCTGAAACATTCATATACCATAATTTATTCAACCACTCTCCAATTGATGGGCATCCATTCAATTTCCGGTTTCTAGCCACTACAAAAAGAGCTGCCACAAACATTCTTACACATGTGAGTCCCTTTCCCTCCCTTAAAATCTCTTTGGGATATAGGCCCAATAGAAACACTGCTGGGTCAAAGGGTATGCACAGTTTC
>JAJPUD010000464.1:208335-242296 GCA_023553655.1 Myrmecobius fasciatus | reverse complement strand
GGGGGGGGGTGGCTATAATAATTTCTTTTATTCAGGGCATAATATGCCAATCAAGGGGAATGACTTTCAAAAGTATATTAAGGAGAATAGGACAGGATGAGATCAGGTAATTTGCATTGTCTGAAGATAGAATAATTGGAGGAAAATATTGTGTAGATAGGCTAGAAATCTAGGTTGTCCCAAGTATAATGTACCTCATTTTCCTTATAATTGCCATAAGTCTTTCAACATTATTAGAAACCATACTTTTAACTCATTTCATGTTCTTTCTATTGGGTTGAGATGACCTCCATAATGGATAAGGTACAGAACCCTGAGGAGGTTGCCTTTAAACAACAACAGAATCCTCAATTCCCTGATTCCCTCTCCTAGATGTTTATGGTTTTAATATCCCTTCATAACCTGACCCAGGCATTTTAAACATTTGAAATGTGACTTGCCCAGTTTTCTGCAGAAATATGACTCCATCCTATACGATTACTGTTGCCAGACTGTTCTCACCACCCCCAACATTATTTCATGCTGCTCCCCTTGCCAAGATGCTGACTCTCCCATCCACATCCTATCAGCTGTTTTCTTCAAATCAAGTCCCCTCCTCTTCCACTGAACCTTTCTTAACTCCAGTACCTTTCTCCTTTAAATCTCTTCTTATCAGTTTTACTATTCAATTGACATTCATTATTGCCTTTCATTTTTAGTTAACTTTTTTATGTGTATGTTTATCTCCCAAGAGTTTAATCTTCTGAGAATAGGGACTGAACCTGACATTTTTTTATCCCCAGAGTGCCTAGCATATAAACATTCAGTAGACATCTATGATTGATTGCGCCTCTAATGTGCTTAGTAGCCAGGCAGCAGATTGGCTTCTCCCTTCCCTGCCTCACATTGTAATATCAACTAAGGCATCCCTTTTGACAATGATCACAAGTAAGGGAGACAGTTGCCTTGAGGAGTGGAGGAACTAGCATGACTCCCTTGCAACAAATATTTTTCTTACTCTTCCATCAAAGTATCTGAAAAGCTTCCCTCTGATCTTCCTTTAAAATGCAAATCTCACAGTGCTATCTGTCAATGTGTCCCTTGAGATTCAATACTGCCACAGAGCAAAAAGGAAGAATTAGGAAATCGAATTTGTGAACCACATCAATATGATTGGGACAGGGCCTCCAGACACCATGTTAATTGCAGCTATTCCTGTGTCTGTTCTTCATATGTACAAGATGATGATGATGATGATTGATTGATTGATGATAGCTAGCATTTATATAAAACTTTAGGGTTGGCAAAGCACTTTACAAAAATTATTTATCAAGTAGGTGCTATTATTTTCCCATTTACAGATGAGAAAATTGAGGCATAGAGAGATTAAGTTGCCTAGGATCTTATAGCAAATTATTAATTGGGATAATATTTGAATGTAGGGACTCCTGACTTCAGAAGTTCTAGAAATTTATTTATCATAGCTGCTTCTAAATACCTTTGAATTTGTTTATAGGGAAAAAGAGGGGGAGTGGAATAGGGGAGAGAGGCAAGAGCTGAAGTCATTTATCTTCTTTCTCCACAACAAATGTCCCATTTGATTTACATACCTGGGTTGAGGTCCATGGGATATATGGCTGTCTTTAAAGTTCAGGATCTTTGAGAAAACTTTCTACATGCTGCACTCCTATTCGGACCATAGGAAATAAAACCTATTTTCCAACCAAGATACTTTCATGGGGTCTTAATTCCTATCATATACTATGACATGTCATGATGTACATTTCATCCTGGCTACAGCTTCTCATTCACTGGCTCTTCCTGTCTTGTGCTTTCCATCTGCTTTACTCTGATAATGTCTGTAGCTAGGTCCTCTCAGAGTTTTACATAATTCTGGGCATTGTTGATACTTCCTAAATTCTATATGCTATTTGAGTTGGCATCTGTACCAGTGTATAATTCTAAGATCCATTCCAATGAATCTCTATGCCAGATCATACCAAATTATATTAATTCAAAACAAAATACATTTAATTAAACCAGAACATAACAGGGAAAAATTGCCCACATAAAAAGGGGCACAATTTCCCAGACTCATATGTTACTGATGGAAAGGGGGCATTCAATCAATCAAAAACATTTGTTAATTGCCTGCTATATTATGTATTGCCTACTAGGCATTGTGCCAGGTTCTGAGTGTACAAATACAAAGAATGAAACACTATATTGCCTAGAAGGTAATATATTAAAGTGCATAGAATACTGGATTTAGAATTAAAAAGACTGGCTCAGTTCCTGCCTCAAACCCTCCTTTATGATCCTGGTTAAGTCACTTAATCTCATTAGATTTCAGTATCCTCATTTATAAAATGAGGGATTTAAATTTAATGGCCTCAAAGATCCCTTCCAGCTCTAAAACTGTGAACCTACAACTTCAAGCTCTGAGGATTTCATTCTTGCTGGAATATCTTTTGTGGTCCTCTTCCTCAGTTGACAGTGCTCAATGCTGTTTCACACCATCTCCAAAATTGTTGCTCATTGAAATTCTGCACAGATTCTACTAATCAGGTGCTAGTAGGCTTCTCTGCTAAGATATTATCGCCATTTGTGATTGGCTTCTTTCTATGCTGAGATAGTGCCACCTACTGGGGATATCTTCACCTGCTGGAGGGTTTTTTTTTTTCCTCCAAGGGAGGGTTATGGTTTTTTTATGAGGCTTTTCTAGCAAAAAAAAAAAAAAAAAAAAAAAAAAAAAAAAAACACCTCAGGTTAATCAGTACATTTTCATCTCTTTTGTTAATCAGTCCCATAGTCATACCCAGCCAGCATAGTCAAGGACTGTTAAAGTCAAAGTCTTTTTTTAAAAAAAATTTAAACAATGTCATTACCCTCTGCATGAATTTCCTTTCCCTTGCCCCTTCCCCACATATATTGTAATGAGTAAATGGGCTTTCAATTCTTATCAAGCCCCCTTCTACTCTGGAGCTACACTTAAAAATATTGGTTAGTCAGGGTCAAACAGGTAATACCCTGTTTTCTTGCTATATTAACACATGTAATGTTTTGTTTCTGTGTTTACCAGACTCAATTACTTTGCATGAACATTTTTCCTAAAACAACAAAACATCCTTTGGATGATAAAACTGATGGTTTTTTCATCCTATTGCTGCAGTCAACAGAGATAAAGCCACATCGCTCTCCTTCCCCTTCCTCCATTTCTCTTTCTCTTCCTCTATATTTCCTTCCCTCTCCCTCTTTTACTTTTTGCTTCTTTATCTTTGTCAGTATCTATCTTTCTATTTTACCTGGATGCCCTCATACTTGAATGACTCAAAGTAAGTTTATGGTGATGTTATTTGTTGTTGTTCAGAGGCAGAGGAAGATTTGGTAATTCTATTCCATCACTAAAATGAAATGAACTAAAACATAAGTATTAGCTTTTGTTGTTTGGCCAGGTCAGTAGTGTTCAATTTTTTGTGACTCCATTTGAGCTTTTCTTGGCAAAGATACTGGGAGGATTACCATTTATTTTTCCAACTCATTTTATAGATGAGGAAACTGAACCAAACAGGGTAAAGTGACTTGCCCAGGATTACAGCAGTTAGAAAGTGCTAGGCTGGATTTGAACTCAGGTCTTCCCAACTCTAGGCTTAGCACTCTATCCACTACACCATGATTAACATTTTAAAAATTATTTTATTCCAGTTAAATCTTCAGTTAATAGACAAGGAAACAGAATCTGGTTGGAGCAACTAAGTGACACTAGAAAGACCATATGGTATAGATTGCCAATCAGTCATAGAGGTAACTTTTTATTTTCTAGTTCATGAGGCATAGTAGATAGATCACTAGATATGGATTCAGGAAGACATGAATACAAATAGGACTGAGACATTTGCTAACAACTGTGATAGACAAATAATTTAATCTTTGTTTACCTCAATACCCGAAGATACAAAATGAGAATAATATCAGTACCTACCTTGTAGAATTGTGGTAAAGATAAATGAAATGATATATATAAAAGCACTTAACACAGTACCCAGTATATAAATTTTATTCAGTTGTGTCTAACTATTTGTGATCTTATTTGAGGTTTTCTTGGCAACAATATGGAATGATTTGCCATTTCCTTCTCCAGCTCATTTTACAGATGAAGAAACTGGGGCAAACAAAATTAAGTGACTTACCCAAGGTCATACAGCTAGTAAGTGTCTGAAACCAGATTTGAACTCAGGAAGATGAGTCTCCCTGACTCCAAGCCCAGCATTCTATCCACTGTCACCTAGCAGTCCCTATTGCATAATAGATACCATACAAATACTTATTCCCTTTCTTCTTCCTAGTTTGCTGATTTTGAATTGGCATAAAAATATTTTATTACCAAATCTTATAATTTCTTTCTTTACAATATCTCTCAAAATATTTCTTTCTCTCTACTCTCCTAATTCAGTCTCTTGTCACCTCTCCTTGGAACATTGAAATAGCAATCTGATTTCTAATAACTTTCTAATTTTTTTCTTTGCCTCAATTTTCTTCTTCATGTAATTTATCTTCTACACAGATACTAAAGTGACTTTCTAAAGCATTGGTCTGACAATGTCAGTGTCCTGCGCAACATTTTAGTATTCTAATAAATAAGTACTTTTTTTTTCTTTTTCTTCTTCCCAACTCCCTCTCCACCACAAGTAAAGCCCTCTTAACTTATGTACCCTTCCAATTTTCCTTGCATTCTATTCCCCAGGCCACAAAGGCCTAGACTACTTACTGTTTCTCACACATGACATATATCATACCTTTGTGTTTGACTCTTCCCCAGCACCCCAACCTTCTACTCTTAGGATCCTTGGTTTCTTTTAAGGTTCAGCTTAATCATCACCTTCCCAGGAAGCATTTCCTGATTTTCCTAGCTTCTAATATTCTTTCCTCTAATGTTACCTATGTTGATCTTCTATATACTTATTTGTCTATGTTGTATCTCCCAATAGAATATAAATTCCCTGAGAGGTAGGCATTGTTTTTGTATTTTTCCCATATCCCAAAAATGGTATTTTATATGTGCTTGCATATTGATTAATTCTGAAGAATCAAAGAACTTAGGGGAGAGAGAAGGACTCAAAAAATAATAGGAAAAGCCCCAATAACACTAAAAATAAATTATACATAAGATTGTCTTACCATTTTCACAGTATTCATTTGAACTTAATGAAAGACAGATCAGTTTTTTCATTTCCATTTCACAGCTAAGGAAATTGGGGATCAGAGATGTTAAATAACTTCAGCAAAATCACTAAGCCACAATAGTGGATCCAGGACTTACAGTGTGAGACTCTTTCCTCTATCCCATTTGCTATGGGATAAATAAGCATCCTTGAATTGACCATGCTAGCTGCTATGAGCCATGTGCTTTAGATATTTTGGATTGCTTAAATAAACTGTTAGTGGTACAACTGTGTGTCTCCACATAGAGGTATGTCCTTTGTCAAGTGTTTGTGTTTCATGGAAGGGGGTAGTAGATTTTATGTGCCTAACAAAAGGGTCCTTTCTCCAATATAACCAATGCTGAAGCTAATCCGAGGAAGTTAAAAAAAAAAAAAAAAAAAGGTTCATGCCATAAGCATGTCCTTGAGAGCCACCAAGAACTCATTTCCTGACAGTTTTATTTTTAAAGCCCAGCTAAACAGCAGCTTCTAGTAATTTGGGCTAAGAATAAGAGAAAAGATCTAAAGACTTGGAACAATTTCAAGAAAATCATCACTTTTTTGTTATATAGTAGAAAGTAAAAAGGCACATGTGGGACAGTTGTTATAGGCTAACCACTGAAAAACTGTCATGAAAAAAGTTTTATTTCTCAGAGTCAATACTTTAGAGAGCATTTATTTTTAGTCTGCCCTGCTCTGGCATCATATCCCATCATAACACAGCTTTCAATTTTAAGAATTAGGTCTACTGTAGTATATAATAAAAAATATGTAAGTAAGAGTGCTTTTATTTCTAAAGAAATGTTCATCCCTATGTATTTTATGAACCTTGATCTGTATAGATCTCCTCAAGACACAGCAAGGATCACTATTTTAAAAATAATAATAATAATTTGTCTTTTTATTGAGAATCTTAACAAGTTATACCTTAACAGCACATTTCCAAAGATGGTAGAAGTATTATTTCCTCTACTATTTTTTGGTCTTTAGAGATTTCTCATGATTAAGACTATAATGCAGATCTAGGGGCTTGTATTTTTGCCCTTGTAGAATTTCCTGAGATTCTCTTTCTGAATATTTTTAGTAATAGGACTCAAAAAATAGATTGTATTAGATAGCTTAAGTGAAGCTCCAACTACACAAGAGTGCTTGGCCACTTGAAGCTAGAAATGGTCCATCTTCAGATTATCTGACTGTTTAAGCTTCTTCTTTTTCTTCCTACAAAGATCTTGGGTTTTGATCTTTGCCATTATTTACAATTCTACCCAAATGACTCTGAAAACTATCATGAAGATAAATGGTGCTATGACAGAGACTACCCAAAAGTCAGCATGTCAGTGCTGAAAGTCTCCTGAGTTCTAATGACCGACCTATCGCTTCTAAATAAATAATGATAATAGCTAGTATTTATATATAGCATTTTGAAGTTTGTAAAGTTCAGCTTTTAAGTGACTCACCTAGGGTCACACAGCTAGTAAGTATCTGTGGTTGGATGTGAACTCAGTTCTTGATTTTTTTTTAATTAAAGCATTTTATTTACAAAACATATGCATGCATAATTTTTCAACATTGACCCTGGCAAAACTTTATGTTCCAAATTTTTCTCTCTTTCCCTCCACCCCCTCCCATAGATAGCAGGTAGTCCAATACATGTTAAGTATGTTAAAATATATGTTAAACCCAATATATATATATATATGTATATATATATAAGTTGTTTTGCTACACGAGAAAAATCAGATCAAGAAGGAAAAAAAACTGAGAAAAGAAAACAAAATGCAAGCAAACAACAGAGAGAGTGAGAATGCTATGTTGTGGTGCACTCAGCTCCCATAGTCCTTTCTCTGGATGCAGATAGTTCTCTTCATCACAAGACCATTGGAAATAGCCTGAATCATCTCATTGTTGAAGAGAGCCATGTCCATCAGAATTGATCATCATATAATCTTGCTATTGCCATGTATAATGATCTCCTGATACTGTTCATTTCACTCAGCATCAGTTCATGCAAGTCTCTCCAGACATCTCGAAAATCATCCTCCTGATCGTTTCTTATAGAACTATAATATCCCAAAACATTCATACACTATAACTTATTCAGCCATTCTCCAACTGATGATGATTCTCCACTCAGCTTCTAGTTGCTTCACACTGCAAAAAAGGACTGCTACAAACATTTT
The DNA here is from genome assembly GCA_023553655.1 of Myrmecobius fasciatus. NCBI lineage: Eukaryota > Metazoa > Chordata > Mammalia > Dasyuromorphia > Myrmecobiidae > Myrmecobius > Myrmecobius fasciatus. The sequence goes on along the minus strand of JAJPUD010000464.1, from coordinate 234,936 downwards.
TGCACACATGGGTTCTTTTGTCTTTTTTATGATCTCTTTGGGTTACAGGCCCAGTAGAGACACTGTACAGTTTTATAGCACTTTGGGGATAATTCCAAATTGCTCTCCAGAATGGATGGATTAGTTCACAACTCCACCAGCAATGTATTAGTATTCCAGTTTTTCCACATCTCCTCCAACATTTATCATTATTTTTCCTATCATTTTAGCTAATCTGAGAAATGTGTAGTGGTACTCACAGTTATTTTTATTTGCATTTCTCTGATCAATAGTGATATAGAGCATTTTTTCATATGAGTAGAAATGGTTTGAATTTCTTCATCTGAAAATTGTCTGTTCATATCCTTTGACCATATATTAATTGGAGTAGTATATTGTTCTTATGGTCATGCATTTAATGTTCAAAAGGACATCAGGGGGCAGCTAGGGGGCGCAGTGGATAGAGCACCAGCCTTGAAGTCAGGAGGGCCTGAGTTCAAATCTGGCCTCAAACACTTAATACTTTCTAGCTATGTGACTCTGGGCAAGTCATTTAACCTCAATTGCCTCAGTAAAAAGCAAAAAAAAAAAAAAAAAAAAAAAAAAAAAAAGGACATCTAGATCATCTAGCTCAATCCCTTTATTACTTTTCTTAAAAACAGTTCAGAAGTGGTTAAATAATTTGCCCAAGGCCACATGAATAATAAACAGCAGCAAAGATCAGATTTGATACTAGGTCCTCTGACTCCAAATCTGGACTGCTTTCCATTACATTACAATGACTTTGTTTTATCCTTTTCTAGCTTGGATATAAAAGTGATATTTGTCTCCCTGAAGGAGTTTGGCAGGTAATTTAATAAATATTTGTTGAATGAATGATGCTAGTGACTTTTTAGATAAGATTTCTTTCTGATGCAGTAACATAGGCAGCACAAAAAGCTGACAAGTTGTGCTGAGGGTAAAATGGAAGATAGAAAAAGAGTAGAAAAAGAAGAGGTAAGTATAACTAATCACAGACTTTACCTGTTTCAAAATTTTGCCTGGGATTGTGCCCATGTCAGAGCATTGTATTACTCAATACAACTAACACAGTTTAGACTGGAACTTCTTAAACTTTTTCCGTTCAACCCTTTTTACTAGAGAAGTTTTTATGCAACTCCATCTCAAATTGGTGGTAGCATTTGTGCATGGACAGTGCGAAGTGCATATCTTTTGTGTTTAAAACCAAGTCTGCAGAGAAGTAGCTTGATGCAACATGGGGCAAGTGCTGCTAGAAACACCTCAGATTCATTATGTATTTGATTTTGAATTAATTTTCGTTCATTGCATTCAGAAATGTTTTACTATTGCCAAATTTTTGATTTCCCCCTACATTCAATTACCCAACTCCATATAGGGTCACCACCCACAGTTTAAGAAGCATTCATATACACAACAGTAGCACAAGAAGCAGAAAGCAGCACTTTCTAAGAGTTCTATCATGTGGTTCTATCATGATGGATAAGAACTTTGCTTGTGTTCTCTCTGTTCCTGCTCAAGCCCACATCGTGGCCATGTTAAATAGAAATATATTTAAGTTCTTTATATACAAGGCAATGAGCTAATTTGCAGAAGTCTATTTTTAGTTCTAGAGAGATCCAACCTAAACCTAAATTATCCATAATTTGAAGAAACCTTGAGTGATGATTTATTAGGACATGACTTCTCTGTGCCCTATATAAGGTGTGAAAATTGTAATCCTTACATCCTTGAGGCTTTTAGCTTTCATATGATTTAACATGTCACAGATTATAAACCTATGTTTTAGAGAAAACAGTTTTCTGGCATTACAAATATGTACATTTATAAAAAGTAATATTAAAAAGTATTCCCTGCATGAATATCCTATCTTACCTATCTGTTCTCTGCTGATTGGGGATTCAGGTTTAGGATGGCTGGATCTAAAGTCTAGGTATTCTCTTTACTGCTAGGGGCTTTTGGGGGCAGAGTTGTGGGAATATTCTTGTTTCCCTCTCAAACCTGGCTATGAGTTCTACTTCTACTCTGTTTCTAAAAATCAGATGTACATAATAAGGAGAGAAAGGAAAGGGGTCAGTTTTAGTCAGTCTATAAAGTTAGATGAGTAAGAATTCCATTGAAAAGGTAAAAGTGTTTACAGAAACACAGTAGTCAAGTTTTATTTTGGAAATGGTATATGTCCATTAGAATTTGAACTTTCAGATAGTATCATATTTATGTGGCAGTATAAATGAGAAATGTAGGGAGCTAAATTTTCTGTGCTTTATCAGTGAATGTAATGTAAAATAGAGAGCAATTTGGTAGAGGAGATTAAGAAATGGAACAGAAATTTTATAGTTAAAAGATTGAGAGCTAATATGCTAAAAGAGTATGCTTTTTATTAAGCAGAATGGAAATAGTTATAGTTGAATATTGAGTTGATTTAAATTATACATGTTTACCCAACTGTATTGGTTTCTTTAGGACCATTACAATATGCCGAAGTAATAAGTATTCTTTAATGACAGAACCCAATTAGCTTACATAAAGTTTTCCTTTACTTAGCAACATAGAGCAATTTTTCATTGATTTGAAGTCTAGATAGGTATTGAAAGTACTCTGTGTTTAACATAAATAATTGAAAACAACTAAGTAACAGCATACTGCTTCATCTCACAGTAATTAGAGGGCCTATAAAATAAGCCAAATTTCACACAATCACAGATCTTTTTTTAGATCCTGTGATGATTGCTGACAAGTACATCAGAGAGGCTGAGAAATTCCCCAGTTGACACAAGAGAGGGAAATACAATTCAAAATATTCATTATTTAGTGGCAGATCAGTGGATACAAATTTTCCATATAGTTGGATTTACAAGTAAGTAGAGTAGTTTGCTGTCTGAAAGGAATGATTTCAGGTTGAGCAACTTCTCCCATTTCATCTTCCTTAATGCTTGTTGGGTTATAGAATCCTAGATCTGGAGAAGGAAGGAACTTTATAGAGCATCTAGTCTAACCTTTTATTGGAAAAATGAGAAAGCTAAAATCAGATTGATTTTATAATATAAGCTCCTTGAGGGTTGTGACTATTTTTCTTTTATCTTTGTATACAAAGCATCCAAGACATTGCCTAATAATTAATAAATAACTTGTTGATTGATTCATTGATTAATTGCCCAAGACCACATAGATAATAATTGAAGAGCCAGGTTAGAACAAAAGCCTTATGACTTAGAGAAGTTTAGCAATCTTTCCACTGCACCCAAAAAACTTCTGTGATAGCCTGAGAGAGGTACCTCATCAAACCATGTCAATCTTTAATAATTTAATCAGAATGAGTTTACCTTGTTTTCCAAAGGAGAGTTTGATGAGAGAGCTATCAGAAGAGAATGAGCAAGCATATGAGGCAGGCTTCTGAGGTAAATTAGAGAAGAGATATCATTGTTGATCAATCAGTCTTTCAGCCATGCTGAGTCTTCATGACCCTGTGGACAATAGAATTCCAGGCCCTTCTATCCTCCACTATCTCTCAAAATCTGTCCAAGTTCATATTCTTTGTTTTTATGACATTAACTATCCATCTCATCCTTTGTTATCCCCCCCTTTTTTTTTTGCTTTCAGTTTTCCCCATCATCAGGGTCTTTTCTAATGAGTCCTATCTTCTCCTTATGTGACCAAAACATTTAAACTCTAGCTTCAGTATTTGACCTTCCAGTGAATAGCTCAATTAATTTCTTTAAGTATTAACATCTAAATTCCTTGCTGTCCAAGGAACTCTTTAAAAAATCTCCAACACCACAGTTCGTGAGCTTTCCTTATAGTCCAACTTTGACAGCCACACATTGCTACCGAAAAAAAAAAACATAATTTTAACTATATGGACCTTTGTCAGCAAAGGTGATATCTCTACTTTTTAGTATGCTGTCCAGATTTGCCATAGCTTTCCTTCCAAGGAACAAATGGCTGCATTTGCCATTGGCAGTAATCTTTAAGCCCAAGAATACAAAATCTTACACTGCTTCCTCTATTTGCCAGAAGGTGAAAGGATCATTTACTAACCTTTAGTTGTTGTTGGGATTTGTTTAATTTGGGAGGGGGGTTGGTTTATTTGTTTGTTTTTATATAAAATTCAAGCCAGCTTTTACAATCTCTTCTTTTACCCATAAAGAGTCTTCTTAATTCCTTTTCACTTTCTTCCATCAGAATGGTATCATCTGCATATCTGAAATAGTTGATATTTCTCTGGGCAACAAAATCCCTGCTTTTGATTCATCCAATCTGGCATTTTTCATGATGTATTCTGCACATAAGTTTTAAAATTGACAAGAGGATTCTGAGAAGGTGGTGGAGTAGCTCAGAAAATTCCAAGTTATCCAAATTTCCCTGACAAACAAAATTACATCTCAAGACAAACTAGAGCAGTTAAAAACAAATAAGAGTTGGGACAGAACATTGGTCCTCCAGGAACAATCTGAAAGATCAGAAGACACCAGGACAGAGGTTTGGCTTCTATGAGGGAACCTCTGCTGATAAGGAACGAGAGGCTCAGCTGTGCTGCCAAGACTCAGTCCTAGGTAAAAAGGAATCCCTCCTGGTGAGTGCAAAAGCAGTGGGGCAGGAGCACTACTGGCAGTGGGCACTTAGAGGAGGGTAAAGTTCTTGGTTTAGGATTCCAGGTCAGAATAGGTAACTGAAGGAGCTCCTGAGATCAGAGGCACTATCCCCTATGCCACCAGACTAGAAGTGATTACATCAACAATCTGCTACAAAATGAGAAGGCAAAGGAGAAAGGACCCATAGAAAGTTAATATGGCAATGGGAAAGACCAGGGTTCAGTTTCAGAGGGGAGGATACTGAACTAAAAAAGTCTCTCCCACCCCAAAGAGTAAAATCAAATGGTTACCTGTACTTAAAAGAAAATTTAAAGAAAAACTTAAAGAAGACTTTAAAAATCAAATGAAAGAGATTAAGGGAAAAAATTTTTTTAAAAAAGGACAATCTAAGAAAAACAAGATGATTATGTAAAGGAAATCAATCAACTAAAAAAAGAAATCCAAAACATTAAGGAAGAAAATGTCTCCCTGAAAGCTAGAATTGAACTACCTGAGAGTATGACCAAAAAAAATTATATAATAATACAAGAAATAATTAAAGAAAATTGTCTTAAAGTGTTAGAACAAGAGGGGGAAGTAGAAATAGAAAAAAAAAATCCATCAATCACCACCTTACTGATCCTACAAGGAAATCCTACAGGAACATCATAGCTAAATTTTGAAACCCCAAGATCAAGGAAAAGATATTATGAGTAAGAAGAAAAAAAATTCATGTATGATGGAGTCACAATTATAATTACACAAGACCTAGCAGCAACTACATTAAAAGACTATAGGTCGGGCAGCTAGGTAGCACAGTGGATAGAGCACCAGCCCTGGAGTCAGGAAGATATGAACTCAAATCTGACCTCAGACACTTAACACTTCTTAGCTGTGTAACACTGGGCAAGTCACTTAACCCCAATTGCCTCAGCAAAAGAAAGAAAGAAAGAAAGAAAGAAAGAAAGAAAGAAAGAAAGAAAGAAAGAAAGAAAGAAAGAAAGAAAGAAAGAAAGAAAGAAAGAAAGAAAGAAAGAAAGAAAGAAAGAAAGAAAGAAAGAAAGAAAGAAAGAAAGGAAGGAAGGAAGGAAGGAAGGAAGGAAGAAAAATAGGTCTTTGAATACTACATATCGAAGAGCAAAAGATCTAGGGTTACAGCTGAAAATATCATGCCCAGAAGAGTTAAGTATAATCCTGAGTGAAAAAAAAAAAAGGAAATGGACATTCAATGAATTGTCAGACTTGCACAATTCTGTTGCAAAAGACCTGAACTTAATAGAAAATTTGACATGTAAGATCTAAGAGAAACATCAGGTAAATGTCAAAGATTAATTTCAAGGGACTCAATAGGGACAAACTGTTTATGTTTTATATGTAGAAATGTAAAACATATGTACAAGATTATTATTATTAAGTAGGTAGTTTGAAAGAAAGATTGTGGTAGAGCTGAGTATGATGTGATTCATAAAAAAGTGAAACTGTAGAAAAAGGTAAAAAGAGTAATTAGTTATACAAATAAAGTGTGAGAGCAAGGACAGACAGAGGGCTTATATGGAAGAGGTGGGTTGGTTCTGAATTTCTGCTCACATCAGCGATGTATTAAAGAGGGAACAATACATATATACATACATATCTATGTCTAAGAAGTGGAAGAATCAGATAAGGTGGGATATAGAAAGAAGTATATATTAAGGAATATGGGATAAAGAAGGAGGGAAAAGGTGGGAGAAAGGACCCTAACCCCAACCCTAACCCTTTTGTGTATTTTTGCCATCTCTTCTTAATCTCTTCTGCATCTATCAAGTCCTTATTATTTTTGTCTCATCATACCCATTTTTGCATGAAACATTACTTTGATATTTCTAATTTTCTTGAAGAGATCTCTTGTCTTTCCTATTATTTTGTTTTGTTTTGTTTTTTTGAGGCAATTGGGCTTAAGTGACTTGCCCAGAGTCACACAGCTAGGAAGTGTTAAGCGTCTGAGGTCAAATTTGAACTCAGGTCTCCCTGAATTCAAGGCTGGTTCTCTATCCACCACACCATATAATTGCCCCCCATTATTTTGTTTTCATCTATTTCTTTGCATTGCTCATTTAAGAAAACTTGTCCTTGACTTACATGAACTGATGCTAAGTGAAACAAGCAGAACCAGAAGAGCATTATACATGGCAACAACAAGATTATATGATGATCAATTCTGATAGATGTGGCTCTCTTCAACAATGAAATGATTCAAACCAGTTCCAATTGTTCAGTGATAAAGAGAACCATTTACACCCAGAGAGAGGTCTGTGGGAACTGAGTGTGGTTCACAACGTTGCATTTTCACTCTTTTTATTGTTGTTTGCTTGCATTTGATTTTGCTTCTCTCTCTCTCTCTCTCTCTCTCTCTCTCTCTCTCTCTCTCTCTGTCTCTGTCTCTGTCTCTCTCTCTCTCTCTCTGTCTGTCTCTCTGTCTGTCTCTCTCTTTTTTACTGGTTTGATTTGATTTTTCTTGTGCAGCACAATAATTATAAATATGTATGCATATTTTAGATTTAACCTAGATTTCTACCATTTTTAACATCTATTGGATTACTTGCCTTCCTTGTGGGAGAAGGGGGAGAAAATTGGAACACAAGGTTTTACAAGGGCTAATATTGAAGAATTGTCCACACATATGTTTTGAAAAATAAAAAGCTTTAATTAAAATAAAGAAATAAAACCTCTCCTTGCTATTCTCCTACAATTCCGCAGTTGGGTATAACTTTCCCTTTCTCCTTTTCCTTCTTTGTAATTTTCTTTTTTCTTTTTCTTTTTTGTTCTCTCTCTCACTCTCTCTTTTTTTTTTCTTTTTTGCTGAGGCAATTGAGGTTAAGTGACTTGCCCAGGGTCACAAAGCTAGGGAATGTTTCGTGTCTGAGATCAGATTTGAACTCAGGTCTTCCTAACTTCAGGGCTGGTGCTCTATCCACTGTACCACCTAGCTGCCCCCCTTCTTAGCTATTTTCAAAGCTTCCTTAATTATTTTGCTTTTTTTGCTCCTTTTTTGGGGAATTTTTTTGGTTGTCATTGCTGGATATCAATTTAATAATTAGTTATTAATATAATAGGAAAATAGCAATTTCTCTCAGAATGCAAAGCATAGGATTAATCTGATTTCTATATTAACCATCTGATTATATCCATATGTAGAATCACCTTTTGAGCTGTTGAAAAGGAGTATGACCAAGAAATTACCTTGACGAAACTCTCTGTCTTTTCCCCAAAATTTGCCCTTCTCCCCCATCTAATTCTTCTGTGTCAATTCTTGCTTTCATACCTCATTTGTATAACCTAATTACTCTTGCCTATTATTCCAGTTATGTTTTGCTTTTTTACTTTAGCTTTCCAATTCCCTATGATGAATCTAAATAACATCTTTTGGGGGTGTTCTTTTTAGAAGATGTTGCAGGTTTTTATAGAACTAATCAACTTTGGGGCAGGTAAGTGGTGCAGTTGATAGAGCACCAGCCCTGAAGTCAGGAGGACATGAGTTCAAATGTGACCTTAGACACTTAACACTTCCTAGCTGTGTGACCTTGGACAAGTCACTTGACCCCAACTGCCTCAGGGAAAAAAAATAATTGATGAACTTTGCCCTCTTCTGCATTAGTGGCTGGAACATAGATTTATATTACTATGATACTGAATGATTTGCCTTGGGGATTTGAGCAGTTATCATTCTGTAGTTTTTTGAAATTATATTCCACTATTGCTTTTTTCACTCATTTATTGACTATGAGAGCTATTCCATTTCTTTTAAGGGAATCTTGCTTATAGAAGTATACATAATGATCACCTAAATTAAATTCACCCTTTCATATCCATTTAAGTTCACTTACACCCAAGAAGTCAACTTTTAATCTTTATATCTGTTTGATCACATTCAGCTTATCTCAGTGAAGAGATGTCACCAAAAGATTAAAAGGTCAGAAAAGGGAAAGGTAAAAGCACTACACAGAATTTTGCAAAGAGTTAGATATATTTATATAGATAGATATAGATATGTCATCTGTTTCAGAAGTTCTACTAGGTAACCAGGCCCCCATTTACTTCTCTTTACTACACTTCCTTTACACTTTACTTTACACTATCCTTATTATAATATGTGTGTATTTGTGTTTAACACAAACACATATATTCTGAAGATGAATAGCTCTGTATTGGATTCTGGAACAGAAGTAAATATTATATAAATAATATATGGATTCTGACCAATAAAGTAGAGTAGAAAGAAATATTAGTATTAAGCACAATCCTCTCCACTAAACAATTACTAGGGGCAGCTAGGTGGCGCAGTGGGTAGAGCACCAGCCCTAAAGTCAGGAGAACCTGAGTTCAAATCTGGTCTCGGACACTTAACATTCCCTAGCTGTGTGACCCTGGGCAAGTCACTTAACCTCAATTGCCTCAGCAAAAAAAAAAAAAAAAAAAATTGCTACACAACACCACTCACTTGGAAAAGCAGTAAAGCAGATCTAGAGGCCCTGAGGGGTGAAAGTAAAAGTGAAAGATTTCAAAAGTAGAAAGGTTCAGCCAGGAAGAAGAAAGTTCTAGTGTAGGCTGCCAATTGCTTTTGGGGAAAAAGGAGGTAGAGTGAAAATTCTGGGAAAACGGCAGAGTAGGTCAGAAAATTCCGAGTTCTCCAGATTTCCCCCACAAATAAAACAAAATTGCACCTCCTGTTGAATGTAGACCAGTGAAAAACAAATTAAGACTTGGGGTATAACAAAGGGTCTTCCTGCCACAACCAGACAAGCCCTAAAGAAAGACACATTTAGACTAGTCTCACTGAAACTATAAAGAAGGAGCCCTTGGGGCTAACTGAATTTGGGAGTAGAGTTGGCCCAAACCACAGGAACTTTCCCCTCTAGGACTGTGAGAGGAATCAAGGATCTGAGTCCCGGAAGATTTAACCTCTGAGGATAAGGAATGCCTGGACCAACTGTCCTGCTGAGAATGGGCCCTGGGTGAGAAGGAACTCCTTCTGGTGAATGTAGAAACATTGGGACAGGGAAGTTGTCGGCTTCAGGCGCTTACCGGAGATTGAAGTCCTTTGGTTTGGGGTTCCAGGTCAGACAGGAGAACTGAAGTAAAGCCAAAGGCACAATCTCTCCTATCTCAGGACTAGAGGTAATTAGACTAAAAATTTCTTATTTTAAAAAAAAAAGAGAAAGAAAGAAAGAAAGAAGAAAGAAAGAAGAAAGAAAGAAAGAAAGAAAGAAAGAAAGAAAGAAAGAAAGAAAGAAAGAAAGAAAGAAAGAAAGAAAGAAAGAAAGAAAGAAAGAAAGAAAGAAAGAAAGAAAGAAAGAAAGAAAGAAAGAAAGAAAGAAAGAAAGAAAGAAAGAAAGAAAGAAAGAAAGAAAGAAAGAAAGAAAGAAAGAAAGAAAGAAAGAAAGAAAGAAAGAAAAAGGGCAGGCAAAGAAGAAAAAAAAAACTCTACCATAAAAAGTTATTCTTTGAATAGGGAAGAATAAGTTCACCTTCAGAGAATACTGAGATAAAAAGATTCTCCTACCCCAAAGAGTAATGTTAAATGGTTGCCTACCCCAAAACAATTCAGAGAACTCAAAAAGATTTTAAAAATCAAACGAGAGAGATTGAGGAAAAACTAAAAATAAAATCAGAACAACCCAAGAAAAATAAAATTATGAAAAGAAAGTCAATCAACTAAAAAAGGAGATTCAGAGTCTTAAAGCTAAAAATGACTCTTTGAAAATTAAAAGTGGGCAGGGAGAAGTGAGTGAAATCATAAGAGACAAAGAAATAATAAAGCAAAATATAAAGAATGAAATAACAGAAGAGAATGTGAGACATCTCATTAAAAAAAAAGATCCTGGAGAATCAAGCAAGAATTAAAAAAAATATAAAAAGAATTGGACTACCAAAAACAAACAAACAAAAAAAACAAACAAACAACCAATCATGATTTAATAATATAAGAAATATTTAAAGAAAATTGTCCCAAAGTATTACAATAAGAGGGGAAAGTAAAAATTAAAAAAAAATAAATCCACCAATCATCACCTCAAAGAAATCCTATCAAGAAAACATATAGGAACATCATTGCTAAATTTCAAAACTCCCCAGATCAAAGAAAAAATTTTAAAAGTCAAAACAACAAAACCAATTCAAATATGCTGCAGCTACACTTAGGTTTGCACAAGATTTATCATCAGCTACAATAAAAAGCCACAGATTATAGAATACTATATATCAAAAATCAAAAGAAATAGAGTTGTTTCCAAAAACAATATAACACAAATAAATGTAATATTGAATGAAAAAAAATGGACAACCAGTGAACTCTCAGATTTCCAGGATTTTGTCTTAAACCTGAACTCAATAGAAAATTTTACATGTGAGCCAATGTCAAAGAATAATTGCAAGGGATTCAATAAGGAGAAACTTTATATTCTATATGTGCAAATGTAAACCAGATGCCTAAAATTGACATGAAAAATTAGGAAGTCCAAAAGAAAGATGGGGGTACAATTGAGTATAATATAATGCTAAAAGGCAAAACCATCTAGGAAAAGGTAAAAATAGTGATTAAGCTATAGGAATGAGATGTAAAAGCAAGATCTGACACAGAGGCATTAAGGGCTGACAGTTCTGAAAACCTACTCTCATTAAAAATGGGTTAAATAGGAAACAATAAAATAAATGTACAAAAAAAATAAGGGGGGAGAGAATAGGATAAAATGAAGTATAGAAAGATGTAGATTAACAAGCATGGGATGAGGTCTGTATATCAATGTGAATGGGATAAAAAGAGAAGGAAAAGGTAGTGGGAGAAGATAATGGAGGAATTCATGGGGGAGGGGAGGGGTTCAGGAGAACCAGAAAGAGGAGAGAAGCAGTGGACAGGTTGAGTAATAATAAGATAAGTTAACAAGTAGAAGTAAAATAAAAGAATTAGTAGGAATAGAAAATAAGAGATATACACAAATGCAATAACAATTATCAGGAGTAGAATTTATTAGAAAGAAAAGCAGAGATAGTAATTCTTAATCCTACACAAAGTCAAATTTTAAAAAAATTCAGCGAAGAGAGAAATCTATATTATATGTCAGTCATATTAATATAGTTTTAGATGTATGTGTATATATATATCTATATAAATATATAATGTGTATATAAATGTGTATGTACATATAGAGATGTATGTATATAGATATATATTATGCATATAATATACATATATATAGTATATATACATACACCCACACATCCATATATGCATGCATATATATATAAATTTATCTGTGCTTAGCTGCAATTTGCTTGGGGAAGGTGGGAAGGAGGAAGAGGAGGGAAAAATAAAGTAAAAAACATTCTGTGAGAAGAGGGACAACCTAAGGCTTAGCCATAAATTAAATAAAAGACTTCTTTTTCATCTTTCCCGCTGAAGGAAAGAACTTCAATTAAGAGATGTGTCATTAAGAGTGATCTCCAAGGAAGGGGATAATCTCAGAGTACCAGATGAAGGTAAGGCATAGGTTGAACTAGAGGCCCTAATTTGGTTTGAACCCCCAGAAATAGGAGGTGCATGCAAAGGAAAGACTGTCAGGATTAAGAAAGGGGAGAGGATTGGTAGAAGGAGTGTAAAGTAAGAGTTACTTCTTTGATCCCTGGAATAGGGGAGATTTAGAACTCATCCCCTACATAAAACTTTTATAAAAATTAGATATGACAGATTATTATATGACACATAATTATTGAATAAGTATAGGAAGAAGTATATTATGAGAAATTTACAACACATTTCAAAATGTGCATGGAACCCTTACAAAAATAAGTGCTATATTAGGATATTAAAACTTTACAAAGAAATGCAGAAAAGTAGAAATATTAAACACATCTCTTACAATATAATTACTCATAATACAATTAAAATATATTAAAATGTATAAATAAAATAAGTAAAATACTAAAAAGCAATAAAATCAAGTAGAAAATAAATAATTTTAATTTTTCAGAATTGATGGTTCAAGGAACAAATCATGGAAATTACACATAATTTCTTTAAACATAATGATAACAATGAAACTAAAATCTTTACTAGAATTTTTGGGATGCAGCCAAAGCAGTCTTTAGAAAAAAAAAATTCTATCTCTAACCACTTTCTTTAACAATAAAGAGAAAGAACAGATTGGTCATTTGAATTGGTCAGTCAAAAAAAAAAAAAAAAGAAAAAAAAAAACCTAGAAAGCCAACAAATGAAATCCTTAAAATAAATACCAAAACTGAAATTCTGAAAATCAAGGAAGAGATTAGCAAAAGTGAAAATAAAACAACAATAATGAATCACTAATCAGAAGCTATTTTTAAAATAGATAAACCACAAGCTAATTTGATTAAAAATAACAAAGAGAAGACCAATGTGAAAAATAAAAAGGAAAAATCACAAGAAATGAAGGAATAAAGAATATTACTAGAAACTATTTTGCCCAATTATGTTCCAATAAAACATCAACTTAAATAGAATAAATGAGCATTTATAAAAATATAAGTTAACTAGATTAACAGAACAAGAAATACAGAATTTAAATCAATCACTCCCAGAAAAAAGAAATTGAGCAAGTCAAAAATGAACTCCAAAAAAAAAAAAAAAACAAAACTTCAGCACTAGATGGATTCATAAGAATTAATTTTAATATTACATAAACTTTTGGAGAAATAGCAAAAGAAAGGATTCTGACAAATGCCTTGTGTGACATATACAAACACATATGTGACATATATGTACATATATGACACACACATCTATCTCATGACATAAATATCTAAATTTGGGATAGTCAAAACTGAAAAAAAAACAAAAAACAAAACTATAGATCAATATCCCTAATGAACGATAGTGCAAAAGTTTTAAATAAAATATTAACAAAGAGACAACAATAGCATATTACAAAGATTGTATGCTATGACCAGGTTGAATTGATACCAGAGATGCAAGATTTAATATTAGGAAAAATATCAACATAATTACCAACAATAAAACTTAATCAGCCACTAATAAAAATGATTATATCAATAGATTAAAAAAAAACTTTTGACAAAATATAGTACCCATATCTGTTGGGGAAAAAACATACAAAAAAACATAAGAATAAATGTATTTTCATTAATGTGATAAATAATATATTTCTAAAACTGATAACTAGCATCATATATAGCAAGCATAAATTAGAATTCTTTCCAGTAAGATCACAGGTGAAATAATAATGTCCATTGTCATCACTTCCATTTCATTTAGGATTAAAAATGCTGCCTATAGTAAGATTGAAATATTGAGTGAATAAGCATAGGTAAAGAGGAAATAAAACTATCCTTTTTTGCAGATGATATGATGTTATATTTAGATAACCCCAGAGAGTCAACTTAAAAATTAATTGAGGGGCAGCTAGTTGGTGCAGTGGATAGAGTACCAGTCCTGAAGTCAAAAGGACCCAAGTTTAAATTTGGACTCAGACATTTAACTAGCTGTGTGACCCTGGGCAAGTCACTTAACCTCAATTGCTTCAACAACAACAACAACAAAAATTAATCGAAACAATAACTTCAGCAAAGTTGCAGGATGAAAAATAAATCCACACAAATTACTAGCATTTCTTTATAATGCCATAAAACCTAGCAGGAATAAACAGAGGAATTTGACTTAAGATGCCTAAAGATGATCAATTTAGGAATCTGCCTGCCAAGATACTTAGAACTGTATATATACAACTAAAAATACCATTTACAGAAATTACAAACCTAAATTATTGGAAAAATATTTATTACTCATGACTAGGTTGAACGGAATAAAAGGTGACATTACTTAAATGAATTTACTTACCTAATGCCAAGCCAATAAAAATTACCAAATAATTATCCTACAGAACTAGAAAAAAATAACAAATTCACATAGAGTTACAAAAATTCAAGAATCTCAAAGAAAATAGATTTTGGGGGAGGAGGGGAAGAAGGACTAGGAATAATAGAGCTCCTTATACTACAAAACAGTAATTTAATTGGTACTTGTTATATAAAATAGAGCATTAGCCTGTGGAACAGCAAATTGATCTAGTAGCCTGGGGTTGGATAAATAAAAAGTCCCCACTTCCTGGCATAAATATTCAGTATTTGGTTTAAAAAAGCCAACACAACAACAACAACAACAAAAACTACTGGGAAACTGAACAGCAATATGGTAGAAATTAGATTTACAATATTTCACACTTTATACCAAGGTGAGGTTCATAAAGACATAAGGCCTACATATAAACATAAATTAAAGAAACAAGGAACAAATTATTTTTCAGAATCATGGGATGAGTGTTTGTGACCAAATAAGAGATAGCGATGATCAAAGAAGATAAAACGGAAATTTTCATTTCACTTAAGATTGGAAGGGGAAATAGTTAAAGGAAAACAGCTTTACAGTAAATTTCCCTGATTAAAATTCATTTCAAAAATATATAAGATTAATTCAAATTTATCAAAAATGAGTTCTTAGTTGATATAAATAGGTTATTATCAAGGGAAGAAACCAAAGTTATCTTTAGCCATGTGGAAAATGCTTCAAATCACTAAATATTAGAGAAATGCAAATTAAAGTACTTCTGAGATTACAATTTACACCCATCAGATTGACAAAGAAAACAAACAAACAACAACAACAACAAAAATTTAGAGGGACTATAGAAAAAACATAGGAATATTGATACACTATTGATGGAGTTGTGAGTAGATCCAACCATTCTGGAAAGCAATTTGGAATTATGTACAAAATTTTACTAAATTATATAAGTCCTTTGAGCTAGCTATAAGATAGCTAGGCCTATATCCTAAAGAAATGAAAGAAAGGAAAAAGTATTGCTTGTACAAAAATATAGCTCTTTTTGTATTATCAAAAAACTAGAAACTAAGGAAGTATCCATCAGTTGGCAAATGAATAGCTGAACAATTTGTGATATCTGAATATAATGGAATACTATGTGCTGTAAGAAATTAGGAAAAAGATGATTGAAAGGAGACACAGAAACATTTGTATGTCGTGATACAGAGTGAAATTAAAAGTATCAGAAGAATTTTTATTTTAACATTAACATTATCTGTAAGAAAAGACCAGCAGGACGATTTCAGAGAGGCCTAGAGAGACCTACATGAACTGATGCTAAGTGAAATGAGCAGAACCAGGAGATCATTATACACAGCAACAACAATATTATATGATGATCAATTCTAATGGACATGGCTCTCTTCAAAAATGAAATGTTTCAAACCAGTTCCAATTGTTCAGTGAAGAAAGCCATATACACCCAGAGAGAGGGATATGAAATGTGGACCACAACATAACATCTTCACACTCTCTATCGGTTTGTTTGCATTGAGTTTCCTTTCTCAGATATTTTTTGTTCATGTAGATACGATTGTTCTTGCACAACAAGATGTGTGGAAATATGTATACATATGTTCGACTTGTCAAGTATTTTAATATAATTAACATGTAGTGGACTTCCTGCCATCTAGGGGAGGGGAGGGGATTAGGGAGGAAAATTTGTAAGGGAAAGCTTTGTAAGGATCAATGTTGAAGAAATACCCATACATATATTATGCAACTAAAAAGCTTTAAAAAATTAACATTATAAAAATGAATGCTTCTCAAATACTTAAGAATGTTTAACAACTAAATGATCAGTTGGGATTCCATATGACTGACAAAAAGAAAAAAAAAAGAATGCTCTCCACTTCTTGACAGAAAGAGAATTAATATGATAAATAAAAAACATTTTGTAGATATGACCCAGATAGAAATTTGTTTTGTTTAATTATGCTTATGTGATTCAATAATTCTCTCTCTCTCTTTGGTGAATGGAAGAAAATAGGAATGGGGAGAAAAGTAATGCCTGATAATTATTCATTAGTTCTCTTGTACCATGTTTTTTTTTTTTTTTCCCATCTTTCCTTTTAGATATTTGTTACAAAATTTGGCTTTATTAAGTAGAGAGGAGAAATATCTTAAAAAATAAGATGATATAAAAAGACAGTGATGCATACTGAAATGTGTTTTCAAGAATATTAGTATATCCCACATGATAAATTGCTTAAGAGAATTGAATTTTGATTATCATCAAATATACTTTTTTCTTTAACAAGTCAAGCTTTTCACACTTTTAGTGAGAGTAATGTGAACATACCTTGCATGAAAATCAAATCTTTTTAATTATAAGGATAAAATACTATTTCTGTCTGCTTCAGGTGCACTGAATTCTCTAACAGTTCATTTTAAAGATAGCAATTGCAATAGGGCATGTTAACTAATTGGCAGGGAAAAAAAAATCCAAATGTTCTCTCTGTTGCTAAGGCAGTTCTCACAGAAATCAAATGCAAAATTTTTTGTCTCCATTAGGAAGTACTGAAAGATATCTATTTTTTCCCTTTTGATCTTCTTTAGTATTTCTTACAGTTTACTTTTCAGCAATATCTGCAACCTGAATCAGCATTATATAAAGAATGGTTTATGTTGTGGATGCAAACCCTAGATCATTGGAAAGATTGTCTTTCAAAAATACATATAAATATTTCTTCTGTTTTTTAAATTGATCAGTTGAAAACACTTTTAAATGTTTCCTGCCCCATGAATATAGTCCTCATCCACTTATGAATATGTTAGGTGCAGATTTGGTCTCCGAAATAAAAGAAAGAACTTGGTATCCCAGGCATTCAGGTGAAAGAAAGAAGGAACTTTAATTGTGGAATCTTGAGGCAGCAAGAATAAAAGGAATTTAATGGAAGAAGAGGGTGAAACAGGAATTCAGTCCTTTTTTTGAGACTGAAATTTCAGAGGTTTTCGTGAGGTGAATCAAAGACTTAAAGAACAGTTATAACTCTAGTGAGATTTCTTCAGAAGAGCTTCATATAAATCAAAACTGGAAGGGCAGAGCTTATTCAAAACATCCCTTTTTGATCTCCATTGCTTTATATTTGTAGCATACATCTTTTTAAATGGACCACTTGATATTAAGCATAATATTTAAAATAGTCAATGGAAGTGGTCTAGGTGAAATAATTTGGTTTAGAGGGCAAGCAAAAATAAATTTACAATCCAACTTCGGTGAAAATAATTAGATCCAGAGCAGCTAGGTGGCAGAATAGTTAGAGCACCAGTCCTGAAGTCTGGAGTACCTGAGTTCAAATTTGGCCTCAAACACTTAACACTTCCCAGCTGTGTGACCCTAGCAAGTCACTTAAGCCCAATTGCCTCAGGAAAAAAAATTCAACCCCATTAAACTCAGGAATGCAAATGCTTCTCTACAATTCTGCATATCAATATTCCTTCCCTGAAAGGACCCATTAAGGTTAAGGCCCACTTATGTGTTTTCAGCCTGTTTACTAAGTTCTACATTATAATTGAGGACATTAGAATGTTCCTTTCTTCTGATGAAAGGCACATAATTGTAGAATCACACTGCAAATGTTTCATTGAAGAGAGATTAGTTTGGGATGAACAAAGTAAGAAAGGAGAACATTTCTCATCTCTTTCTAGGGAAAATCCTTCCTAAGACCACAGACCTGGAGTAGACTTTAGAAGATATCTAATCCAACTCTTTCATTTTAAGGATGAAGAAACTAAGGCCCAAGGTCACACAGGCTTTAAATGTTTAGAGGAAGGGTTGTGAATGTAAGAGCCAATTTCTCTCTATTGTAGAATGCTGCCTCCTTTTCTGGGCTGTATGGCAGAAATCCAATCCCATCCCAAATGTAAAATGAAAACATATTAACCTAGAGTTAATTTGGCAGTATTTTAATATGGGAAACATTTCTTTATATTGAGAAAAATATGTTTCCCTATGAACTGGAGAAACTCAAGGATCACAGTTAGGTGACTATTAACTAGAAGTTGATTTTCACTTTAACTCTGCAGTAATTATTGAATATCAGAGGATTGCAGTAGCATGGTTCCCTATAATTCTTTAGTAAAGTCTTTCACCAAGGACATTATACAACCTAAGAAACTTAATCTTGGAAGATTATTATTGGTCGCTTTGTTTTTCTTTTAAAAACAATTTTTTTGTCTCTACCTTTTATTCGCTTCCCTATTCCTATCTTTCTTCTTGAGCAACATGTTCATACCATAAAGCAAACACTGATTAATATACAAACATCTAAATACATCTACTATACTCATATATGCGTGCATTTCTATATAGTAAAAACACATGCCTACATTTGGAGGCAACTTCGTGAAACCCCTGGTGAAGACTATTGTCTTTTTAGAGGTCGAGATACAAAAAGGAAGGCTGGTCGTATACCCTCCCTCCTCAATCAAATCTAGACCACATTTCTTCTTTTATCGCGTTCTTTCCTTCAGCTTCCAGCTCCCGAGTCCCAAGCAGTAAGCGTCTGGGCTGGTTGAAGTTTCTGCCTCATTGCGGTGATTTCCCCTCCCTCCGGTATGTCTCTCCGCCCCCTCCCTCTGTTCTCCCTCCCTCCTCCCAGACACTTCTTCCTGGGCTCATCGTGACGCAGGAGGACTGAGCTAGGGTCCCCGCCTCCCGGTTGAATCTCAGCTCTCGCTGCCTGCCCCCTCCTGGCCTTTCCGCCCCCCATTTATCCCCTTTAAATAGAGGTAGAGCTGCTGCTTCTTTACACTCCCTGGTGAACCTAGGGTGTGGTAGTACAGCAGCTGTTTCCTGAGCCCTCTACTGCTGCAGTTGTCTCCGAGCTCAGCTAATACTTGCTTTTCTCCTCTTCTCTAGGTCCTTCTCCACTCACTACTGGCCTGCACAAGTCTCTGGTCCTCAGAGATCAAGGACCATGCGGCTCTTAATATTGCTTAGTCTACTGGGAGCCATGGCTCTAGGAGGTGAGTTGAGCTGGGGAATCGATTCAGCACCACGGATAGCTCTTTATTTGTTTTGAGCTATTCCCCTACTTCCTATTCCCCTACATTCGTCTTTCTATCATTTCCATTACTGTCATGGATTTAGTCTTGGGAGGATGGGAGGTGGGGGTGGAAGAAAAGTGTGTAGCAGGCTGAGGATCAGAATTAGGATGTGTGAAGAGTTTTCTCCCTCTTTCTTGGGGCTTCCTCTGTTCCTTTTTGGTAATTCCTATACAACCTTCTTGCTTTCCCCTTGTTTCCCCCTCCTGATTCAGTTTTGGGGAAGTTTGGGGGTCTTCTTGGCCTAGTATGGGGAGTACATAACTTTTCTACTATCCATTTTGGGTGAAAAAGACTATTAAAATGATGACAACTTGATTTTACTTCCAAAACATTTATACCAAAGAATAACCTAATATGGGTTAAGGTAATGGGGGTTGGGGGAGAGGGAAAGAAATCTGGTGTGTGTGTGTGTGTGTATGTGTGTGTGTGGTTGTGTGTGTGTGTGTGCAAGCACACACACACTCATTTCTTAAATCTATGACTCTCAGTCTAGAAGTAAATTTAAGGTAAAGTATCTTAAATTGCTTATCTGATTTCTAACAAAGATATATATCCAAGAAGATATGGGAGTATAAACAAAGCAGTGCTAGTTAGGCATTTGCTTCTTGTATTTTATTATGAATACAAAAAATATAGTAAAATTTATGCCCTGTTTGTATTTATGTATTTGTGTGTTCATGCATATAGTATATATATAATCAATTTGTCTGTGTATATATACATCATTCTCTGTGGTAGTGTTTTCCTACACAATTCAATCAGTTTCAGTTACCTAATAATAGAAAATCCTAAAGGTGTTTCTTTCAACTTCTTATCCTTGGGGGAGGGGTAGAAGAACCAAGTAGGTGAGGACAATGGAAAAAATGAAAGAATAAATCTTAAGAGTTCATATATCCAGTTTGGAAATGAAGTTGAAGATTAGAAGTATCTGGAAGTTTCTGTTTCTGTCTCTGTGCTTCAGATTGAATAACTCATCTTTCAAAATAATTGTCTCAGAAAAAAAAATGCCTTCCATAGGACTCTAAAATTTTGAATGAGTGAAAGTTTACTATATTCCTCCCTTTTCATAATGTAGAAATGAATTAAACCTATTTTTCAAAATTTGTACTCAAGAACTACATCATCTGTCAGGTTTGAAGTTTTGTTGTTTTTTTTTTTAATTATTCCTCTTACTTTACTTGTAGCAGTCATTTAATGTGTTTGTTGAATTGTAATTTGTTACTGAAACTACAATAAGTTAATCTCTTACCTAAAAGAAGTCACAGTGGAGAGAGTGACAATCTGCTCAGAGATAAAAGGACCTGGATGAAATTTCTGCCTCTAATACTAACTGCCTGTGTGACTCTGATTACATAAACTATGTAAATTACTTTGCATATCTAAAATACTTATGCATTATATAAAGCATTTAAAACAATATTAACTATTCCATATCCTTAAGCAACTCTTAAGGAAGTAAGTGCTGAATATTTATTGATCTGCATTTGTAGAAGTTAAATTTAGCTTCTGTACTGGTTAGTTCTGGGAGCTAAACAAAGAAAAAGAATTCTGTTTGTAACTACTAAATTCAAAAATTTAGTCACAAAATTAGTCAGAGGAAGATGCAGATCACATGTCTTCAGAAGATTATTATTTATATAATTCTTATAAGATAATTTAATCAAATATTTCTATTTCGGCAATAGACATTGCTGAAGTAATTTAGTCTTTTTGTGGTGAAAACATTTTGGGGAATTGATAATGGCTAAAAAGCTAAAGTCCTTATAAATATCTTCCTGTAGATAACAAAGACAAATTATGACATTTATAAAGATTGTTTAAAATTTTATCATTTAATCACAAAATACTTATAACAATTTTCTTATCTGTGAAAATACTTCAAAGAAACTTCATATTTTCCTACATCTTACATGAAAATGTGAAATTCAGAGTTTACTATCACAGGTCTGGGAGGAACTTGAAAAGGCCATCTAGTTTTATCATTGTGTTAATGAGATAACTTGTGAAGGGACTTATTAAATTCCTACAATGAACAGTATTCTTCCAGTGCCTTTTTTTGTTATGGTGCAGGCACATTCTAGTTGTCATTGTTAACAACATATTTAATCTTAAATATTTTCATCCTGCAATCAAACTAAAGTGAAACTGTGAACATTTATGATGGCAGATCCCAGTTTTGAGTAATAAGAAATTCCTTTTATACACAACTCAAAGTTAATTTACCATCTGCATATTTAATTAATAAACTGATCATTTAGTTTTCTCTTTAGAAGTTTTGTGAATTTTACTTTATGCAAAAATAAACTAATTAAAAGCATTTGCATAACATAAAAGGAACTATCTTATGAGACCCAGAAATGACTTGACTGATGTTACATATGTTATTTATAGAAGAAAGCTAATAGCAATTAGCTTGTCACAAAATGAAGCTTTGGATTTCACAAGCAAAACTGATATGCTTACTTTCATAAGCACAGAGCTTCTGGTCTAATTACAAAGGATCAAATGAAAAGATGGGATCCTCAGTCCCATTGAAGTGAATCATTCTGCAAAACTAGCAACTGAAAAATTAATATCAAGCAGCAGTTTGTTGCAGTGGAAAAGAACACATTTCCACCCACCTGAACATATTGGGTATTATTTCTTTGGCACTTTCAGGGGTTAATGAAAGCCATTCAGTGATACTGGCTGCTGAGTATTTTACACTTTTATGTAAAAATAGAATATATTAAAAAATAGTAGAGTTGGGGACAGGTTAGTTCTAGCAAGATTTTAATAGATAACTTTGCAATTCTTGAAACGTCAGAGGTCTTTCATTCCAAAGAGTTTTAGATTTTCATCTGGGAAAAGGCAGCTACACATTAGGAATAGTTTTAGGAGATAGTCATTCCTGGGATGAAATTAAAATAACTTGTAAACCTCTCTCCAGAGAGACTACATAGAAATGGAAGAAGATTTTTAAAAATCCAATATATTGAAATTTGAGGATTTAGTAAATTTGCCTAAATTTCCTTTCCTGGCTTGAATTTTCATGTACTTCATTCATTATTTCAAGTAACTCTTGTGTTATTAAACTTGAGAACTTGGACTTCTTTGACTAATGTGTAAAGGATAAAAGTGATGAGTCACTTTGCTTTGCCTGGAATAATGGGCTTAAGATCACAGCTATTAGGCATTCATCTTGGCAAAAAAAACAATGGAAATGGAAATGGTAGTTTCTCTGTCACTTTCTATCATATTACTATATATAAAGATAAGGTAGCAATTGAGTGGAAAAAAGTTTGCAGGGTAGTAATCATCCATGATTGTTATTGTTGTTTTACTAGATTATATTAAGAATTTGTTCTCTCTTCCTCCTATTAATGTGTGATCTACTCATTACACTACTTTTGTCTTAGCTTCTCTGTCTTTGATATGGAATTCTGGGAGGACTATGGTAATTCTATCATGTGGAAGTGAAATTTTCTAGTGAAAGGGGCTTTAAAATGACCAAGTAAAATTGTAAACTTTTAAGAACTAAGGAGCTTTGTAAAGTCAGTCAAAAAACACTTATGCACTTACCTTGTGCCTGGTACTGTGCAGTGACACAAACAAATGGAAACATCTCAAGTCATTTAAGATAGCAACATTTAGAACTTCAAATGATTGAAATTAAGATTGAAATTTTATTGTTTTTTAAAAATGATCAACAAGCATTGGTTAAGCACCTACTATGTGCTAGGCATTATCCTGGATGCTAATGATACAAATATAAAGAATGAAGCCATTTCTATTTTCAAGGAGCATAAATTCTAAAAGGGGAGGCAAGAAGTACACATATAAGTAAATCCCAAATAAAACAGAAATAAATAAAAAGTCCAAAGAAGGATGCTCATGGAAGCAAGAAAGGCTTCATGTGAAAGGTGTTGCCAAGGATAAATCCTCAAGGGCCATGGATTTTATGGGAGTCAGGTGAAAAATCAATTTATCTCAGACATGAGGGATAACTAATGCAAAAGTACAATGACAGGAAATGGAGTGCCATGTGTAAGGAGAAAAAAGAAAGCCAATTTGGCTTGATCACAGAGTATGAAAGGGAAAAAAAAATATACAATGAGACTAAAAAAGAAAGACAGGCTGGGATCAGTTTATGAAAAGCTTAAAAGCTAAATATACAGGTTATATTTGATTTTTAAGGCAATAGAGAATCATCAGAATTTATTGAGTAGGAGAATGGCATGGCATATGTGAGCTTAAGAAAAACACTTTGGCAGTAATGTGGATGATGTATTGGTGAGAAGAAAGAATGAGAGCAAGGAAGATTGCTTTAATAATCTAGATTGATTTTATTAGGAATCAAGCTTATGACTATTAGTTTAAAATAGGGGAGGGGGTAAAATGCAAAAAGATGATATAGAGGTAAAAACAGCAAGAAATGGCAACTAATTGGATATATGGATGAAAGCAAGTGAGGAGTCAAGAATAATATGATTATGAATCTGGGAGACTGAAAGAATGGTGATTTCTTTTACAAAAATAAAGATTTGTAGCTTTGGCAGTAAGAAGAAAAAGAGATTAAAGGAATTAGAGTAGGTAATGAGGAAACCAAATTATCACTCTTTGCAGATGACATGATGATATACATAGAAAAATAAAGATTTGGAAGAGGAGTGGGTGTGGGAGAGAGCCTGAGCCCTCTTTTATACATGTTGAATTAGAGATGTTTCCAGGCATCCATTTTGGAATATCTAATAATTTCATGCTGATTCATAACTGGAACTCAGGTGAGAGAGTAAGGCTGGAATTACAGATCTGTGAATCATTTGCACAGGAATGAAAAACTCATGGGAGCTAAATTTGATGATACCTCTGATTGTAGCTTAAGGGTATAGCAGTTTGGAAATATATTTTAAATATTGCTGGAGTAGGAGGGCAGAAGAGAAATTATGTATACATGTTGTGATACTGAGCTGCTATTCAATAGATCTTATTAATATTTATATTGACATCTTTAGGCAGCTGTATCACTCCAAGTTTGGTTTGTTTTCTTAGATGATCCACTAGGATGATAATGTTAACAAAGCCAATTTTCCTAGGTTTTCCCAGTTTAAGTGACTTGTCCAGAGTCATACAAGTAGAAATAAACACACATGTGCATTAGACATGCATAATACATGTATTTACATACATACATACATGTGTGCTCAGTCATATCAGTTGTGTCTTATTCTTCATTCTAGACCTCTTTTAGGGTTTCTTAGCAGATACTGAAGTGATTTTTCATTTCTTTAGCTCATTTTACAGATGGGGAAAATGAGGCAAATAGGATTAAATGACTTGATCAGAATCATATAACTAGTAAATGTCTGAGGTCAGATTTGAACTCATGAAGATGAGTCTTGCTGCCTCCAGGTCCTGTCCTCTATCTATTGCATCAACATTTATTAATCACTTCCTATTTGTAAGTGACTAAGTACCTGAATGCAAAGGTGAAATAAAATCCTGTTGTAAATTCATAAATGTAGAGCTTACAAGGACATTAGAAATCATCTAGTTCAACTCTTATTTTATAGATGAGAAAACTGATGCCCTAAGAAATTACTTTGCCCAAGGTCACACAGGAAATCAGTAGCAGAATAGTTCATGTTCTCAAAGTGTATATTGTCTAAATGGAGAAAATGACATTTCACAAATAAGTATGATGTGAAGCAGAATATGTTATTTTTATAAGTGTGATACTCCAGGAAATGTGAAACTTTTATTCACATTCACATGAAAATTTTTTTTTCCCCAAATTCCTGGCTGTCTTTCAGACAAATGATTTCAGAGTGAATCACCCACATTGGGAAGTAAGGGAAGTAAGAAAACAATTCTGCCAACTCCATCTATGTATCAACATATGCAGAGCCCTGCAATCTAGAAGTAAAATTGCCTGAGTCAGATTTAGATTAATAACACTAATACTTTTGCTTATTGGCAACCACATAAAACAAAATTATTGACATTTATTATCTGCAAGATAAATATCTCAAAGAAGCTGCCCAACATAATAGGAACTGGCTTAACTACAGTAGAGCAGACTTGCAAATAATTAAAAAACTAATTATGAATTGCTCCCCCTGAAAAAAAAATCTCTGAGCAATTCAATTCCTTCTTGAGGTCTATAAGTCATAAAGCTCATGAAATCATTAAGTAGGTCATAACTCACTGCTGCCATTCTTTAGAGATTGCAGATAGCTTACTTCTCCACACTTCATTCTTTCCCTGCTGAGAATTTCTTTTCTCGGGCAGTTCTTACTGGCTCCTTAGGTATCAAAACAGGGCTAACGTGAGCTTTTCAGCCCAGTGTGATAAATAAAAAAGTGGGCCAGAGAAGGGGATTGGACCTCTTACTTCTACTTCTGACTCAGGCATTGAAAACATTTTCCCCTGTTCATCTTCCCTGGATCTTAGCTTCTATAACTAAAATGAGGGAGAATGTTCTTTTCAGGTCAACGAATTAAAATGCATTTATTAAGCACGCACTATATCCCAGGAACTTTTCTATTTACTAAACTACAAATAGAAAAATAGGAATAGATAGAGGTATGTAGATGATATCCAGATAAATTGATAAATAGTATATGTAACATGATTTTACATATATATATATATGTATATATACATATTTGTGTCTAATAGTGGTGGATATCATGGAGTGGGGTGGGGAGAGAAGGCAAAAATGTTTAAAAAGTAACTATTTATATATATATATGTATGTATACATATATACATATATATGGAATAGCAGGATATACATAATAGATTATAATAGATTTCCAGTTACATGTACAATCATCTTTTTTTAAATTCTATTATGTTAAGGAAATACTTGTGTTATTTCATAAGTTAAAAATAAAATCAAAACATAAATTGATCTGTCCTTGAGGAATTTGCATCCTAACAAGGAAGGAAAACACAAATAGAGAAATGATGGTCAGGAAGGGAGTTAAGTCCTAAACTTTGTCTTGTGATAGGAATGAGAAGGGAAAGAAAGATTATGAGTTAATTTTACTAAATAAGCTTAGTGCTTTTTTTTTTTTTTTTTTTTTTTTT
>JAJPUD010000464.1:125342-205618 GCA_023553655.1 Myrmecobius fasciatus | reverse complement strand
ACACACACACACACACACACACACACACACACACACACACACACACACATATATATATAACTTTCCCCTCAAACATCTACTTTTAAGAACCTACTTTGTGCTTGGAATAGTGCTAAGGAGTATGGGAGACACAAAAGAAAAATGATATCCAGCTTGAGAAGCTCAGAAAAACATTTCTTTGTTCCCTATTCCTTTCCCCTATTGAAATGCTACCTATTCAAGTCCAAGCTCAAGTTTTATTTTTCCCAGTAAGTCTTACATACCCAGATCCCTGGGTCCAAGTATTTCTTTTCCCTCTGAATTCTAATTATACTTATTATTTATGCCTTTGATTTGGTACTTGACACTTGTTATTTTGAATTGGTGGAAAATTCTTAGTATAATAGAAAAGAAATACCTGATTCCGAAGACCTGAGTTCTAGTCTAGATTCTGCTATTTAATAGTCATATGACCCTGAGTAAGTCATTTAACTTTACTTGGAACCCAGTTTCATAAACTTTAAAATGAGTATGGTGTATTGGATAGTTTCTAATGTTTTCTCCAACTCCAAAACCTACTCTATGATTCAGTGTCTCAGAAGAGATATGTTCTACTTAATTCCCTTTTATTTAATTATTTTTTTTACTATACCCACTAGATTTATTCAAGTATTCCCAGTAAAGCTTCTTGTTCAGTTGGCCCTAAATCTGCACAAATTGTCAGTTTAAATATATAATTATGTCTATCACCTCTATTATCCTTAAAGGCAAAATCAGTGACTTGTATTTCTTATTTTCCATAGTGCTTAGTACAATTGTATTATACATAATAGGCTATCTAGCTAACCTTAATCACTGAATGGGTGTGACTTCAGTCAAACTGAGACCTGTTAAAAATCTTAGCTGAAAAAGGCCAAGGTCTCCCACTGCTTCCAGAGCCAGCTCCAGTAGTCCTGATCTATGTCTTGCCACTGGACCCATCTAGAGCCTCTAGATGGCTCTAGAGGGAAAGTGAGGCAGGTGACCTTGCACAGCCTTCCCTCACTTAAATTCAGTTTACTTGCATATCATGGTATTACCTCCCTGATGTCATGATCCTCTTCCAGAACGAAGCAATAGGCACTTAATAAATATATGTCAATTATTTTAAATATCAATATCCATATGTATTTCTTTCAGATTCACATGCTTATTTATTTTCCTATCAGTATCAAAATCTCATGTGGTCCTAGGTATAATGGTATTTTATCTCTGTCCAATGATGAAGCAAAATTAAATTGCCAGTTTAGAGTATCTCTTTAAAAATAAATTCTGATTACAAATCTAAATTACTATTATAAGAATCATAAGACTTTTTCCTAGGTGTAATATCTACTATTTCATATGTTCTTTATATTGCAGAAGTATATGACATATGACACTGACTTACCCCCCTTGAATGCTTTTTTTAGATAGAACCTTAGACTGAACTATTATGATTCTGCTAATGAAATTGTGTCTTTCTCTAGGTGACCCACTGCATAGTAGAAGTCCTTTCCAATGCTTTATCAAGACCAAATGCTCCTCCCATAAGTCTGGAGTGCAAGAAAATCCTGAAGAAGGGTAAGTGTAATCTTATGCTCTTTTACTTGAGTTGAGAGACTTAGTGATACACAGAAGCCTCCTGTTTTAGAATGGGGCTCAATTTCATTTTAATTTGGCAACCATATGGTTTCTGACCAAGTCTGTTGGGAAATATTTAGTAATTGGCCCTCAGGGAGAAATAGGCACACATGATAAGCTTTTAAAGTTTAATCTACTTTATTAACATTTTCTCTGTCACTTTTTAAGTCCAGACAAATAACTAAACAGTAAATCAAGCCTTGATTTATGGTCTTTGATGATTTCTGAGATGTAAACGCTCTCACACTTAAATTTTAACAATTAGTTCCTCCAAGCCAGGACAAGCAGGCTCAAGGACCACCCTACTTCTGGCAGAGTAGTATGGGAGAAAGATGCTAGGCTGTATGGTGAAAGACCTGGATTCTACTCCCAGTTAGGTCACTAATTAAATCATGTGACTCCTTCATTCGATAGATGAGGAAAATGGAGCCCAGGAAACTTAGATGATTTTCCCAACATAACATAGGCAGTGTCAGAAAGTTTCAGCCAAATCTTCTGAGTCCCATCATCTCTTATCTGTAGCATTTTATACAGCTTACTTAAACAGCAATTTATTAATCATCTCTTGTGTTCAAAAAACTTTGCTGGGCACTAAGGGAGAAGCAAAATCTTTAAAGGGCACAGGGCTTAAAGTCTAATAAGGGATTATAACATATATACAAATACCTATAACCTATAAGAATATATGGCAAGTAGTTTAGAGAGGTGTGAACAAAGTGCTATGTAAATACCAAATTGTAGAATACTGAATAGGGATAAAGGGAAATCAAGGAAGGTTTCAGGGAAGAGAGTTAAATTTTAAAGAATTCGAATTTCAATAAATGAAGGCAGTGAAAGAAGGGATTTCATGTATTAAGAACTATGTTAGCAAAGATCCAAAAGTAGGAAAAGTTCAGGAGTATTCAAAGTGACAGTGATTTTAGTTGTAGTGCAGAATTCATGGAAGAGGTCCAGCTAAAAAAGGTAGGGTATATCAGATTGTGGAGGACCTTGAATGCCAGGCAAAGGACTTGGAATAAGGAGCTATTGAAGTTTTTTTAGTAGTGATATGACCAGATCTATTAGGATTAATCTGACAGAATTAGGAATAATTGATCAACATGGGGAGAGAATAGAATTTGGAAGGTTTGTCAAGAAATTATTACAATAGTTCAAGTAGATGGTAACATGGGCTTCTAGTAAAATGGGAATAGTGGGAATAGAGAGAAGGAAACACATATGAAGGAAATTTTGTCAGGCAATTGACAGGATCTTTTAGCTGACTGGGTATGAGATAAGGGAAAAGAAAGACTAAAAATAATGCCAAGACTACATGATAGTAATGCTGTAGAAAGAAAATTAAAGGAAGGTTAGAAGAAAGAGGTTTAGGAAGATAAATAGGTAAAGTTCAAATTCAGGACACACTGAGTCTGAATAAACAATGGGACATCCAGGTAGAAATATCTTGCATGCAATTAGAGATGTGAATTTGAAGATGGTGAGAAAAAAAGCAGAGCTATAGAGATGGGAAGGGGGAGCAGGAGAGAGTGAGTCAGAGAAAGAAGGGGGAGGGGAGATGAGAGAGATATTTTTGAAACCCAGAGAGGATAGAATGCCCAGAAACATTTTATGTGTAAATATTGCAGAAAGGGCAAGGAAGATGAAGATTTTTAAAAGCTCATTGGATTTCATTATTAGGAGGTCCCTCATATCTTTTAAGAGAGTAATTTTAGTAGCATGGAATGAAAGTTAGATTTCAAGGAGCAGAGGAGTGGGAGGTGAGGAAGAGAGGAAATTTTTTTCAAGAAGTTAGGCAGAATGTATAGAAATCCTTGACTTGGTTAGAAAGGTTAAAGACCTTTTTTTTTTCTTAAATAGGGAACATGAGTTTTTTTTTATAGACATGGTAAGAAACAAGTGAAAAAGAGAAATATTGAAGATGCTTGAAAAGGAACTGATTCTGATTTCTGTGACTTGACATTCAGCCATATCCATTCTTCACTGAGCTTAGGTGTGCATGTGTGTGTGTGTGTGTGTGTGTGTGTGTGTGTGTGTGTGTATTATCAAGTATAATCAGTCTCGATTTTTTACTCACTATCTAGAAATTTAAATAAATAATATGTTTAAATGAAATTTAACTCTTCAATCTTTTTTTTCTTTAATCCTCAAATATGTGGAGAGATACCTCAAACTTCATATAGATAAGATCACTTCTATGACATGCTAATAGAAACCTACTTCCCAGTTGATATTGATTTTAATCCATATTCAATTAACAGCACACATTATTTAAGAAAAATATTTTAAAATGATAGCATTAAAAATGAGGAATTGAGGAGAATATAAGGGAAGACAGGAGAAAAGTTTGAAAAATGAATCATTCTTATAAAGATATTCCTCTTGACTTGCCATAATCATGTTAGTAACTTTAATATTGATAGTAAAAACCACTTGACCTACACACCATTTAAAAATCTCTTTCAGTGTGGGCCTTGTTATAGTAGAAAAGATTTATATGAATTATAACTCCAGTTTGAAGCAATATGCTTGAACTATGGTTTATAGGGCCAATTTCTTGTATCTACTGATGTTGGTTTTACTTTTAATTATGATCTGAAAAAATACAAACAGTTCAGGACCTAATAAGAATATATATAACTAAGGTGTTTTCCGAACATGTGTCCTTTCTCAACTGCATACAAAAATCATGCCAAATAAATACAAGTCAAGAAAATTCATTCATTTTTTTTATCCTTCTCCACTGTTAATAAAAATTTCTTGAGTTAGAAATCATGGAATGAAGCCTTTTATTTTTCCTTCTTTTTTTTTTTTTTTTCCTGAGGCAATTGGCGTGGAGTGACTTGCCCAGGGTCACACAGCTGTTACATGTCTGAGACCAGATTTGAACTCAGGTCCTCCTGACTTCAGGGTTGGTGCTCTATCCACTGCGCCACCTAGCTACCCCTATTTTTCCTTCTTTAGCTAGCTCATCATACCTTAATCTCGTCCACAAAACAAGTAAAATACTCATTTTAAATGTCTGTTAAAAGAATAACTCAGTGTTGTCCAAATATCCAGTGGGGCCTGGACTTTGTTTCCCATTATTGGCATGAAACTGTAAGGCAGCAGAGGTAATTATTTGTAACTTCTCTTTAAGACACCTTTTTTTCTTTCTTTCTTTCTTTCTTTTTCTTTTTCTTTTTTTTTAATATCTTCTTCTGTTCCTTTCTTCGCTAGGAAGAAGTAGATAATGAAAGGATGATTTCTGTGGATAACTTCTGTGGATACACAGAACTATGGGATGGTCTTCTAGAATTTAGATATATAAACAAGCACGTCTCCTTTCCATGCCATTCATTTGCCAATATAAATGTCATGCGTTCACACTAAGAATTACTGCCTATTAACAAGATCTCTTCTTTCCAGAACTCAGGCCTTCTAGTGGTCAGTGACAAAGTGCCTGGTCTCTTGTGGTCAGTGAGATAGATCTAGATAAAAGTACTAATAATCAAATGATGTAGCTTTGAATTCAAGTTCCTATATGCCAATACCTTCCTTTTTCCTTTTCTTTTTCCTCTTTTCTTTCTTTTCAGTTTTATTTGTACCAGTGGACCCCATTGGCCCAAAATGCTAATGAAATTGCTGATCTCTGTTTTTGAGTGACCTGCTTCTGACTCCTTTGGACTTGCTGCTCTTTTTTTTCTCAGTCTTTTTCTTCTCAATCTTCCTCTTTACCTTTCCTTCTCTCACCTCTTCATTAACTCGTTTTGAAACTAGGGTATAGTTCTTGAATAAAAACTGAAGCAAAGTGGGAATCATAGAAATTTTGGATTTTTCAAAACCATAAGAATCTTGGAATTAGAAATGTTCTCATAGATCATCCAGCCTAGGGATTCCTTCTATAGCAAAGAATAACTTCAACTAATATCTTTAATGCTCCAATTATGCAACATTATAATTCACATCTACATACTGTTTTAAAGCTCATAATGCACTTTGATCAAAACAGTCCTGGGACACGGGTAAGGCAAGTATTATTTCCATTTTACAGATGAACAGACTGAGGCTAATGGCTAGTTAAGTGACTTTCCCAAAAACAAATAGCTCACCAGTATTGGAGCTGGGACTCAACACACATTTCCTGACTCCATGTCCAGTGCTATTTCCATTACACCATAATACTTATAAATGAGATGGCTTTTTTGATTATTCAAGTGACTTTGAAATTAGGGTAAGTTGTGGAACTTGTTACAACTTAATTTTGTAATTTAATATTTCATTCCCTGGGGGAAGATTCTTAAGCTATGAGCTGTAATTGCAGTCTTTATTATAGTCTGCTATGTATGGCTTAAAGCTCAATTTAGCAGGGAGTATTGCAATTTGGGCACTGTTGCTTCAAACAAGAATCTTTTTAGTTGGAGAAAAATTCAAAACAAAACATCTTTTGCATTTAAGTTAATCAAAGAAACTGTTCTTGCCT
This sequence comes from Myrmecobius fasciatus, assembly GCA_023553655.1. Lineage (NCBI taxonomy): Eukaryota > Metazoa > Chordata > Mammalia > Dasyuromorphia > Myrmecobiidae > Myrmecobius > Myrmecobius fasciatus. The sequence continues at coordinate 199,518 of JAJPUD010000464.1, read as the reverse complement.
CATTCAGGGGCTATTTTCCCTTGGAAGCAAAAGTGTATCCTTAACCTCCCCTCTGGCTAACATAAGACTACTTATATCCCCGACACTCAGCGCCAAGTATGAAATAAGTCCTCTGCCCTAAGATCCCAGTTCAGTCCTGCTAATTAATGCTGCTTTTATCGATTTTCTGACCTTTCAAACTCTGAAATTTGCCTATATCTTGAGAATGACTCCTTTTCCTACCTTAATTTTTTTTTTGCTTGGCTAGCTAGACCCTTCCATTCTCTGTAATGATGTTTAGCTTTTTCTAAACCAACAAAATTGAAACTGATAATGCAACACATTGTAGTTGTAGCTGAACATAATCAACAGCAAAGAAGAATAATTAGAATGATAAAATTCCCATTGTCTTATACAATATATAATCAAACAGTCATTATCTTTCCAGTTTATGTGCTAAGGAATAGGAACACATGCTACCTGAATAGCCTCAAGGATTTGATATCTCTAAAAGGATATTTTTTCACTTCATTCTTGATAAGATGTTTGCTCAGTGGCTCAGAATGTAAGCATTACATATTTCTATTGAGAGGGAAACTATAATTATGAATCAACTAAAAGGAAATTATAACAGACCACATATATTTTCTTTTTTAGTTAGATTGCTATGCAATGCTATGGACAGATATATATGGAAATATTAAGATTCTTAGAGACAAGAAGGAAAAATAGAGGTTGCATGATAGAAGAGATAGCTAGATTCATAGCTACTTGAATAATAGTAGCCAAAGAATGTTGATTAAGAGTTTAGTATCAGCATAGGAGGCTTGCTATCCTTGACCTTATCCTATTTAACATTTTCATAAGCAATTTAGAAAAGGAAATATGGCAGATGTATCCAATTTACAAATGCTACAAAACCTGGAGGGAGTAGCTTATATGTTGAGTGACAGAATTGTTTTCCAAAAAGGACAAAGTAATTTAATGCATCAATTCTAATAAGATAAAATTTAATAGGGCTAACTTTTAAGCCCTGTACTTAGGTTGAACAAATAAATTGACAAGGATAGACTGAGGAGAGATATGGTTTAATAGTAATATATGCAAAACATATTTAAAAATTTTAATTGATCACAAGCTTACTTTGATTCAATAGTGTACTGAGGTTGCCAAAAAAAAAAATTAACTTATTTACTGTGTCCAGAATAAGGGAGGTAATACCAATTTACTCTCTGCTTGCATACTATATCTAGAATGTTGTGCCAAATTCTGGGCATCATATAGAAAAACAATATTAATGAAATGGAACATATGCAGAGGAAAAAGACCAAGATAATAAGGACTCTTAAAAATTGTCATATAAGGAACATTTGAAAAGAGTAGTACTGTTTGGCTTAGAAATGATAAGACCTAATGGAAAGGGAGTGTGGAAGCTGTTTTCAAATATTTTAAGGGCTCTCATATGACAGAGGGATTTGACTTATTGTGCTAGATCTATCAGATATAAATGAGACCCTAGGAATGAAAGTTTTAATGACAAATAATCAGTTCAGATTTTCAAGAGAGTGATTTCCCTTTCACTAGATATTTTTAAGCAATTCTCTTTGTCAGAGGGTTTCTATATCTCTTCCTCCATTATTATGTATCAGCCTTTCTATAGATGCTTTCTACATAGTGCAAAAAAAAAGCAGACTAGTTCATTGCTCTAATTGATTTGATGATTCTTGATTACCAAAATAGATCATTTGAGAGTAGAGAAGATTTATTTTAGCACCTGAATTATACAAATTGGCTATTTACCTTGATTAAATTTAGTGGATCAGTGAGCATATCATCATCTTAATAATCTTTCTATTCTTAGGTTCAGAATGAATTCAATAAAGAATGATCCTGAGACTCATAATAGAGATACACACAAATAGAAATATAAGTATTAATATATTTGACTTTGCTGAGATTCAGTATGCTCATCTATTAAAAAGGGATTGGTTCCTTCTAGTTCTAAAATGATTCTGATTATATATCTGAATTTTGATATAATACTAATCTATATTCTTTATGTTAATAAAATGAGAGAATATGAAGAAAAAAGAAATTTACATGATAGTTTTATTATATATTTAAAAGGAATAGCAGGGCAGCTAGGTGATGCAGTGGAAAGAGCACCAGCCTTGAAGTCAGGAGGACTTGAGTTCAAATTTGACCTCAGATACTTAACATTTCCTAGCTGTGTGATCCTGGGCAAGTCACTTAATCCCAGTTGCCTCAGCAAAAAAAAAAAAAAAAAAAAAAAAAAAGGAATTGCAAGTTGTACATAATAGATTTTCAATTTCATGTGCAACCATATTTTTTATTATACAATGTTGTAGAAAAGCTTGTTTTAGAATATAAATTAAAAATAAAATAAAAGAATGTGAGAAAAGTAAGAAGAAAAAGAAGATGCTCAGCAGTCATCAACTTCAGTCTATATATATATCAACAGCCTCAGGATATATGGAAGTCATAAATTAATAATTATTGAAAGTCTGAAACAGTTTGAATTACATTGTATTCTTTGAAATTTTCATTTTAGGTGGGCAACAGGACAAAGATGAAACGGAAAATGAAAGTGAAAAGTCCAAATTTGCAGTAAGATTGTTAAGAGACCCAACTAATGGAGAAACTCATGTACCCATGAATTTGGAGAAAGAAAACCCAGCAGAGGAAGAATCCAAAAGACAAATGGAAGAAGATACAGAAAAGCTCCAGCAGGATGAAGAAAATAAGGAAGAAAGAGGAAAGCATCAACCAAGTCTTCATCTTCATGAAGACCAAGACCTTAAAGAAGCAAGAAAGCACCAGCCTGAAAATAGCAATGAGAAAGAAAAAGAAAGGGTAGAAGGGGGAATTGAAAAATATAAAAAGAATGATCACAATGAAGAAGGAAGTAAAGAGAAACCTCTCTATGAAGAGTCGGGGGAGGTTCAAAATACCTTTCTTGACAAAAGAAATCAAGCCACAGCTAAGATCACCAAAGGGTTTGCAGCCAAAAATAATAGATATTCTGTGGAACATCCTGAGAAGACACATAGCCGGGAAAGAAGCAGTGAAGAGAGCGAAGAGGAAAGTGAGAGTAATAGTAGTGAGAAACGTGACTGGGAGCCTAAAAATCTACACAGAAGTGTAGAATCAGCTGAAAATGAAGAGGCTGCTGTCTCTGAAGTAAGCAAACGGAAGTTAAAACCTAGACACCATCACAGGAGATATAGACTGGACCGGTCCTTTGAAGAGGGGAAGGCTCACTCTGAAGAAAGAAGAAACACGCTTGAGTCTGAGGAATCAAATGAAGACAAGGACCGTTTCTGGGACAAGAGAGGCCCCCATAAAAACAATTATGAAGGCCTACAGGAAGAACCAAGTTATCTTGAAGAAAAGGGGAATTACCACAAGAGCCGCAGTTTTGATGATCTTGAGGAAGAAAGGTCAAGTGAAGAATACAAAGAAAAGAGGCGTTACAATGAGGAAGAAGAAGAGAAGAGAAACCATCACAACAGACAAATTGAAGAGGTGAGACATCACTATGATGGAGAAAGTGAGGAAGGGAGGCACTTTGATGAGGACAAGAGCTACCATCATGGAGAAAGGGAACAAGAACCAGTTGTTCATTCCACTCGTGGAAATAGAGATGATAAAAGGTATCTCAGTGAAAGAAGCAATATGGACAATGAAAGGAGGCATCCTAGGGGAAGGAAAGAGCAAGACAGAAGCTATTTGGACCATGAAAAGAGAAATAATGAGGAAGGTGATTTAGGAAAGTGGCAACAGAGAGAAGATGAAGATGGTGAAAATAATAGAGAGGAAACAAGGCTTCAAGAAAAAGAATTTGATGTCCATCGTGCAAAAGAGAAGATGAAGAGATTGGGGATTCCATACAGTTCTTATTATGAACCCTTCCAGTGGAAGAACAGGCATTTTGAGGAAAAGGACAGAATGAGTGATCAGTTTCCCAAGAATGAAGAGGAAAACAGATCTAGCCTAAATGAGAAGACTTTTTTCCCTGACTACAATGATTATGACTTGTGGGACAAAAAGCCATTTGTAGAAGACATGAATCAGGAGCATGATGAGAAGAGAAGTCTTGTCACCATCCCCAAATATGATCTGAAAAGGCAATATGACAGAATTGATGAACTTGCCCAGCTTCTCAATTACAGGAAGAAGTCTGATGAATTTCCAGAATTCTATAACTCCGATGAAGACATGAGAAAACATCAAATGGTCAGGAGTGAGAATGGTGACCTTGGTCAGAGGCCTCTGACAGAGGAGGAGGTATGGTCTTTGAATTTTATTTGAAAAAGTTAGTCAATTTTTAATGAGAGATGAGTCCAAGAATATCTGAAATTAACAAATGGGGGGAGTTAAAAGGATGAAAAATTATAGAGGGAACTTATCTTTTTTACTGGAATATAATTTCATCCTAGGTTTTATTACCTAGTATATATTTAGGATGACAGAAGGGAAGGGGGAGTACACAGTTACATAAACAAAGCCCTAATTTCCTTACTACTTCTCTTCTGCTTGTTTCTTGTTCATTATACAGTTCATAAATGCTTCTACTCCTAGACACAGATTATGAGAACAGGTGAACTGAATCTGTTTGGTTTCTGGCTAACAGTTTTTGTGGAAGAAATGACACTGATGTTGTGAAGGAGAATTTCAAATTTGTGGAGATCATTTTTATCAAAGCTGTTGCTTCCTGTCTAAGCAATGCCCTTTTCCTTATTGATACACATAGAATGAACATGTCATAATGTCCTTAAGTAAGACTGATAGCATGCAATCCATTCAGCTTGTCAGATTTTTGGGGTGGGAGTGGAAATGGATTTAGAGATGTATATTCATTGCTGTAGATAGAAGGAACCAATGCAGATTGGCAAATGTTCTACAAATTACATAGGAGTATCTTCAGCACTGAGAAATTAAGTGAGTTGCCCAGAATCTTAGTCATTATATCAAAAGGAAGTCTTGCAACATATCTTCCTGACTTTGACAGTTCTTAATCCAAATTTCAGAGGCCCTAGGAAAAAGCAATCTAAACCACTGGCTTTATATTTTCCCCTTTGTCAATGAGTCATCTCTGCAAATATATATCAAAGCATATGATGTGATGGACTCTTGCCAGTTGCCACTTATAGTTATAGCAACTATATAAGTTGGCACTTATAGTGCCACTTATATAGACCTTATAGTGAGGTCTTTGGGATTCTGATTTACCAAATATAGTGATCACTAGGAGTATAGAATGAGTAAGGATGAAAATGTTTTCAGGTTAGAAAAACAGTGCCCTTGGGAAATTTGTATAAATTGAGAAATGTGTGTGGTGGGAGAAAAGGTGGTAAAATATCTTGTTCCAAAAGCTATCTTGTCAATAGAGGTTTAGAAACCATTTATCCAGGTTTTATTTCATCATTACAGAGAATTTCCTACTTTTTCCAAAGTATGATTCTTCATTTTTCTGTCTCCTCAAACCTCTTGACATATTTCAATTTGTAGAACTATCTCCTTTCAAACAGCTGGATGGAATTCCATAACTACTATACTATATTACCAACTAGAAAAAAGGAAATCCTAAGGGCGTCAGTGTTTGGGCTCCCCACTGTTACTATCTTATAGCAATTTGGAGAACAATATCTAGCTTTCTCTAAGTTTCCTTAAGTACTTCAGGCCTTCAGTTGTAAAAAATTGAAGATCTAAAGTCAACTCTCCAAGAATGGAATTAGAAAGAGTATTTTAAAAACATATCCTCCTCTTCATGCAATCAGAAGATTAAAAGAAATCTCTAGTACAGGGCTTCTTAATTTTTTAATGAAGTCTGTGAAACTTTTGTCAGAATGTCTTAAAAAAAAGTAAAATACAGAAAATTACAAAGAAAACAATTATATTTAGAGAGTTAATTAAAAAATTCAAAAGTTCATGCACTCCAGGTTAAGAACCCTAATCTAGGGATATTTTTGTATCTATCCCCTTGATACAGCAGGTCAAATATTATCTTACAAAAGAAGAGCCCAAACTTTTATCTGTAGCTCTTTTCAAGGACTAGGGAAGTATAGAGTAATTAAAAATGGCAATGAAGGATAAATCACAAGATTGTCCCATCTATCTATGTGACTTTAGGGAAGTCACCAATAAGTTTTTCCATTTGTAAAATGGGAGATAAGTCTCATTTATTTCTAAGGTCCTTCCATTTAAGTTTTTAAAGTTTCATGCTAGAAGGGGCAAAGATGGTAAGCAGAATGTTTTGGTCTCAGAGATTAGAGGTTCAAGCCTACTTACTTTTATTTAATCCATCCATCTCAAACCCAGAGCTGAACATGTGTTTAAATCTCATGTTTCCTGTTCTAAATCCTCTTTCTAATTTTTTTACAGGAGAAGGAACTAGAAAACTTGGCTGCAATGGACCTGGAATTACAGAAAATAGCGGAGAAATTCAGTGGTAGCCAGAGAGGGTGACCACTCAGGGATCAATGGTATAAAGTTTCACAGTAGTGGGTAGCTTTAATATACATGCACTCACACTACCTAATCTTGGCAGATGCTGCCATCAGAAAGTATCATTTACCCAAAGACAATTAATAGAGTTCACTCAGTGTATTTACACAGTTGGAAATGTCTTTATTGTTTTTAGGATGCTATTGAAACTTGAATAGCATGAATTTTAGCATACAAACTTATATTTGAATATGCTTTGTGATGAATGTGCTATTGTCTTTGAGAAATATATTATGCCTCCTAATTTGAAAAAATAAAAAAGTAAAGTAGGACCAAATGTCATCTTTCTCGACTTTCTTTTTCTGTTATAAAGAATGATACTCTGGGTATATTCGGCATGTAGATTGATATTGAATGTTTAAATCTGATGATATTCCAGATATAAGATGGTGGGTGAGCCTCCTACACTTACAGAAGGCACAGTGTAGAGCAGCCTAATGGATATATAACAGAATAGACTGCAGAAGATACATCAAATATTCAAAATGTTAAGTCATTTCAACAATCTCAGCATATATCAGCTTTATAATCATTAAAGTATTGTTATTGTTGTTTAGTCAGTCATGTCTGACTCCTCATGACCCCAGTTATGTTTTTTGGTTTTTGTTTTTGGCAAAGATACTGGAGTGGTTTGCCATTTCATTCTTCCATTTATTTTATAGATAAGAAAACTAAGACAAATAAAGTTAAGGGATTTGCCCATGGTCACAAAATTAGTAAGTGTAGCACCACTCTAACTATTGTGCCACCCTACCTGGTTTTTTTTTTTTGTTTAAGATTTTTGTTTTATTTATTTGTTTAAGATTTGAGAAAGTAATAGAGTATAATGAACAGAAATAAAAGCTGAAGGAGTTGTACATCTGAATACCACATTTAGCTGAATCAACCCTGCAACTCCAGTTTGCAGGGTTATGAGGAAACAGAGTATACCAGTCCCCTGATTCTTTCAGGCTTTAATATTCTAAGATTCTTTCCTTTTGTTATTTATAACCTGCCAGTTCCTTTCTTGTTAGCACTTGTAGAGTTTTCTACTTACCAGTTTTGGTTCAAATTTTGAAAGAGATGAAATGGCAACTGACACATAATGAAGGAATCCTGGGGATTACAGATGGATTCATTTATCTGTGTTTGCTCTCTTCCAACACACATAATCAAGAACTGGCTGTATTGGCAAATCCAGGTTTTTTCAAATTATCTTTCTAAAAGTGTTAGCCATATTAGCCAGATAAATATTTATTTTTATGGGAGTTTATTTTACCCAGGGAAAAAAATGTGGTCATGCTTTGAAACTTCGAAAGCCAAGTAAGCAACCTGCTAACAAACTATCTTAATTCAAATAATCATCAGTTAGTTATAAATACTGTCTCAGCATAAATTTTATTTTATTTATTTATTTTTCATTTCAATTTTATTTTTTTATTTTTTTTAAATTTTTTATTTGCAAAACATATGTATGGGTAATTCTTCAACATTAATCCTTACAAAGCTTTCTGTTACTAATTTTTCCCCCCTACTCCCCACCCCTCCCCTAGATGGCAGGATATCCACTACATGTTAATTATGATAAAATACTTGACAAATTGAATATATGTATACATATTTCCACACTTATCATTGTTGTGCAAGAAAAATTGTATCTACAAGAAAGAAATATCAGATAAAGGAAACACAATGTAAGCAAACATCAATCGAGAGTATGAAAATGTTACGTTGTGGTCCACATTTCACATCCCTCTCTCTGGGTGTATATGGCTTTCTTCACTGAATATTTGGAACTGGTTTGAAACAATCTCATTGTTGCAGAGAGCCATGTCCATCAGAATTGATCATCATATAGTCCTGTTGTTGCCGTATATAATGATCTCCTGGTTCTGCTCATTTCACTCAGCATCAGTTCATGTAAGTCTCTCCAGCCATCTCTGAAATCGTCCTGCTAGTCGTTTCTCACAGAACAATAGTATTCCATAATATTCATATACCATAATTTATTCAGCCATTCTCCAATTGATGGGCATTCATTCAATTTCCAGTCCCTAGCCACTACAAAAAGGGTTGCCACAAACATTCTTGCACATGTGGGTCCCTTTCCTTCCTTTATGATTATTTTGGGATATAAGCCCAATAGAAACACTGCTGGGTCAAAGGGTATGCACAGTTTGATAACTTTTTGAGCTCCAGTTCCAAATTGCTCTCCAGAATGGTTGGATCCATTCACAGTTCCACCAACAATGCATCAGTGTCCCAGTTTTCCCACATCCCCTCCAACATTCATCGTTATCTTTTCCTGTCATTTTAGCCAATCTGACAGGTGTGTAATGGTACCTCAGAGTTGTCTTAATTTGCATTTCTCTGATCAATAGTGATTTGGAGCAACTTTTCATATGACTAGAAATGATTTTAATTTCATCATCTGAAAATTGTCTGTTCATATCCTTTGACCATTTATCGATTGGAGAATGGCTTGAATTCCTATAAATATGAGACAATTCTCTATATATTTTAGAAATGAGGCCTTTATCAGAACCCTTAAATGTAAAGATGCTTTCCCAATTTATTGCTTCCCTCCTAATCTTGACTGCATTGGTTTTGTTTGTACAAAAACTTTTTAACTTAATATAGTCAAAGTTATCTATCTGGTGTTCAATTAAGAGTTCCAGATCTTCTTTGGACATAAATTTATTCCATCTCCATAGGTCTGAGAGGTAAACTATATTATGTTCCTCTAATTTACTTATAGTATCACTCTTTATATCCAGATCATGAACCCATTTAGATCTTATCTTGGTATGTGATGTTAGGTATGGGTCAAGCCCTAATTTCTTCCACACTAGTTTCCAATTTTCCCAGCAGTTTTTGTCAAATAGTTAATACTTATCCCAGAAGCTGGGGTCTTTGGGTTTATCAAAGACTAAATTGCTATAGTTATTGCCTAGTTTCTCCTGTGATTCTATCCTAAGCCACTGATCAACTACTATTTTTTAGCCAGTACCAAATGGTTTTGATGATCGCTGCTTTGTAATACAGTTTTAGATCTGGTAAAGCAAGTCCACCATCATCAGCCTTTTTTTTTCATTAATTCTCTTGAAACTCTTGACCTTTTGTTCTTCCAAATGAATTTTGCTACTATTTTTTCTAGATCTGTAAAATAATTTCCTGGGAGTTTGGTTGGTATGGTACTAAATAAGTAAATTAGTTTGGGTAGTATTGTCATTTTTTTTATATTCCCTTGGCCTACCCTTGAGCATTTTATGTTTTTCCAATTGACTAGGTCTAATCTTATTTGTGTGGAAAGTGTTTTGTAGTTTAGTTCGTATAGTTTCTGACTTTTCCTTGGCAGATAGATTCCCAAATATTTTATCCTATCATCTGTTATTTGGAATGGAATTTCTTTTTGAATCTCTTGCTGCTGAACTTTATTGGTAATATATAAAAATGCTGATGATTTATGTGGATTTATTTTGTATCCTGCAACTTTGCTAAAGTTGTGAATTGTTTCTAGTAATTTTTTAGTCGAGTTTCTAGGGTTCTCTAAGTATACCATCATGTCATCTGCAAAGAATGATAATTTGGCTTCCTCATTACCTACTCTAATTCCTTTAACCTCTTTTTCTTCTCTTACTGCCAAAGCTAACATTTCTAAGACAATATTAAATAATAATGGTGACAGTGGCAGCCTTGTTTCACTCCTTATCAGCATAAATTTTAACCGGGGGAAAATGGAGCTACTTAAATGTGGTCATGCCCTGACACTCTGAAAGCCAAGTAAGCAATCTGCTAACAAACTATCTTCATCCAAATAATCATTAGTTAGTTATAAATACTGTCTCAGCATAAATGAAACAGTGAAAATAATCATTTAAGTGGCATTTAAAGTCAATTCCTTTTTAATTGACTAATTACAGAAAGATCCCAACTCTTTTCTTATAATATCCAACAGTGTCTGTTCACAGGCTCATTCATACACATACCTCCCCTTTTCCTTTGCAGGGTATCCAAAAGCCCAAACAGTGGTTACCCAGTTAGCTAATAAAAAACCAAACTGGAAGGTCAAGAGCTAATAGGGGGATGGAGAAGGGGAGAAAAAAGGGAGAGTGAAGAGACAGGGAAAGGAGAGAGGAGAGGAAAGGAGAAAGATGGGGGAAAGAAAGAGTGTGTCTGTGTGTGTGTGACAGACGGAAAGAGACAGAGAGGGAGGGAGAGAGAATGAATACGACTTGAAAGGAATACAAAGCACTGCAATGCACCAAAATTACAGCCTACAAAATGACACAAAGCAGATGCTCCACATGGGAGGACAACTGGCAAAAAGCAGCACAGCATGACCCAGTTTTCCTCCAACCTATAAACAATGCATGACACAGAACCACAGGTTTCTGGCTGGCATCTATGGTCTCTCAAGTACTATTTGCATTATGGTCTTTCCGTGGCTGGTCTAGAGATCACACATACATGCGTGATATAAAGCCATCAAAAATGCCTAGCTGTAGCTGAGAATTCAATCTGCTTAATCAGAGTTCAGTCACAGTAACTGGGCTCTTGCTACCTATTTCCAGGTGTTGCTTTTGGGAATGCCTTGTTTTTTCCAAGAAGGAATTACTCTTTTTTAAAATTTATATTTTTCAAATACATTGGATCAGCACCTATAGATCACAGGCATTCCGTTCAATTTTCTTAATTGCTATCATATTATGATTATGATAATGGGCTTCCTTTAAAATTAAAATGCCTGGAATTCCCCTGCTGGGGACGACTGAGGCCAGTGGACTGCTTGAGTTCCGAGTTTCTGGCCTTCTGCAGGGATAAAGACAACAGAATAGCTTCAGTCCCAACATGATGGGACTCCCTCCCTAAGGAACAGAGGAAGGTACTAAGCTGACTAAGGAGAAGTGGACCCACTCATGTCTGAAAAGCAGATTAAATTAATGCTATAACCAATTAGCACCAGGACTAGGCCTGTGAGTTGTTGTAGCACTTCCAATCCAGGCAAGAAAGAGATAACAAGTTTCAATAAGCAAACACAAAATTTAAAGGAAGAGTCCAGGGAATGGTACCACATGAACAAGGATATTATTAGAATGCAACTTTTAAAAATTATTTTGAACTTTTTAACTTCGGAAAGGGGCAGGTAGGTGGTACAGTGGATAAAATATTGGCCTGGAATCAGGAAGAGTCATTTTCCTAAATTCAAATCTGGAAACCTCAGTTTCCTCATCAGTAAAATGAGCTAAAAAGGACAATGGCGAACCACTCTGGTATCTTAGTCAAGAAAACCCCAATGGGGTCATAAAGAGATGGATATGAGTGAAAATGACTAAAGAGCAAAAGTTCAGAAAATAATCTTGCTTGCTAAGTATTAGGTAGAATCCAGGTGAAATAGCTCAAAATGCCACCTACCATTTTACGTACCAAGCATCAGGAGCCCATAGACATTTACTGGTTAAAGTAAAGATTCACTCAGTGATTGAACTACACCATCTATTTCCATGCTCAGTCTCCAGTGACTCCCAAACAACTGGTAATAAGGATGTCCCTGGAAGGATGGTTTTTGTTGTTGTTCCATTTCCCTAAGATTCTACAACTAGAATTATTTCTTTTGCACTTTGACTTTTTTGTTCTTTCCTTATCTTCTCACACTTCTCAGTTTGACCAAGTAACTCTTTAACTTCTACCTTTCATTTCTAGACTATTTTCTTCTTCTTTTCCCTGTCGTCCTAGTCCTTTCATCCAAAAAACATCCTACACATATATCAATCACGCTTTAAGCTTTACAAAATATTTTCCCCACAATTCTTCTAAAGTAAGTAGTTTCATAACTTTTCCTTCCTATTTTACAGATAATGAAATTAAGACTTAAGATCATCCTCCCACAACTCATTACTATTGTTTTAGCATACAAGCAGTAGTTACTTATTGTAGGTATTATTTACCAAAGTAGAATTTCTGGAGACACTGACTTAGTGGGCATCTAGAAACCAGAACTATGTGAGTATTAAATAGCAAAGCATTCCACTCCCTCTGATTGCATGAAGAAGGTAGACCTTGATACTATTCTGAATCTATGTTATTCTTCAGCAGTTAACTTTGGGTATTTAATTTTCCCTAAGTGGGGGCTTAGGGGGTAAGGAAACAGGACTTTGTGTCCAAAGATTAAAAGATCTGCAAAGCACTATTTAGCAAAAGCCCAGTTTATGTGATACTCCAAACTAATGGCTTTTCATTTGGGATAGGAGTTTTTAACATTAATCTTTTCAGCATTTCTCTCATATAAAACACTTTTCATACCTTAAAAATGCACCAATCCTTTTAGGACACTCCAGTTCAGGCTGAGTCACTCGTTGTTTTGGCTTTTTATTCAACTGTCATGATTCCATTGATTTCTATCAAATCATTTCCTACCATCTTGAATTGCTCTGACATCTTGCCTCTAGCACCAGTCAAGCTGTGAATCTGTCATTAACAGTCCTATCTAACACTTGGGGAATTAGATGGCATGATGGACAGTGTGCTAGGCTTAAAATTAGGAAGACTCACATGACACTAGCTCTGTAATTCTGGACAAGACACGTAACTGTTTGCCTTGGTTTCCTCATCTGTAAAATGAGTTGGAGAAGGAAATGGAAATGGCAAACCATTCTAGTATCTTAGCCAAGAAAACCCACTAATCGGGTCACAGAGTCAGACCTAACTGAACTCACTAAACAAAAGCTAATACTTACATTTTAATTCCTTTTATTGTCAGTGATGAAACAGAATTATTAAATCTTCCTCTTTTCCCTTTTTTTTTTTTTGGTGTTGTCATCCAATAGCCACAGAAATAATGGTGGGAGTGAAAATAAGACTTATAGAATTCCCAGATTCCTGGATTCATCCCCATCTTTTTATGCTTTTGCTCTAGAATGATTTACATGAACACAGCCCAACCACCTCTTCAATACAACCTATTCATGGCAATCTTTTTTTAATTTTCTTCTGTTTGAATTTAAAAAAACAACAAAAAAAACCTTCTGCATGTACTAGCTTATTTTAAAAATGAACAGGCCAAAAATAAAATATTCCAAAACTCTGTATCTTTATTTTAGAATATTCCTGGAAATATCAGATGCTGAGCCATAGGATTTAGGCATATTTCTAAGGAGAGAAGACTGCATGACATTTGTCTGTTAAGTTTCGGGACTCACTATTCTTCAAGTAAAAATTACAAAGTGATTAATGGAGTGACCACTACATGTGCTAAGGGAATGCTGAAACTTAAAATGGCAGAAAATCAAATCTCTGCCATTTTAAGTTTCAGCATTCCCTTAGCCAGCCAACATACTCTCTAACATTTAATTCCAAAAAACACAAACATCCTGTGAAAGAGTTCACTTAATACTATATTTTTCCAGAGTCAATTTATATTCTAAGAGGTGATATTTTATGACTTATAAATTACTTTATATATTCTCATTTCAGTCTTATAACAATTCTTGGGGAAGACAGGGCATGCATCAAACTTAAAATAGTAATGAAGAAATGAGTCATAGAGATTAATTTAATGGATCAATGTCTTAAAAAAACTAAGTCAGTTAAGTACAAGAAATATATATTTTTTTAAATGAGGAAACTGATGATCAGAAGGATTAAGTCACTTCTCCAAAGGCATACTGCTTGAAACTAATGTCTGAAATTGAATCCAGGTCTGCAAATTCCAAAGTAAATACTCTAAACTCTATAAAACTACATAAGACATTCAGACAACAGGAAAATAAAAGAGGGAATTTTTAGAGGATGAATTTTTCTGAGTATTGTAATAATAATAAACATTTATTTATTGCTTATTGTGTACTGTGCAAAGCACTTTACAATTGTCACAATCCTGGGAGGTAGATGCTATTATTACCCTCATTTTACAGAGGTGAATACCGAAGTAAAAAGAAGTAAACTTGCCCTTCTGAGTCTGATATGAACTTAGGTCTTCCTGACTCTCCAGTGCTCCAGCCTTTGTACCAACCATCTTACTGCCTCAAAGTATTGGGAGACTTAGAACCATAACTATGGTCCTGGTTTTCTTGATGCTTTATAATGAAGTAGAAAAATGAACTTGATGAGCAGGCAAATTTCAGAAAATCTTGACTTAAATGAACTAATAGAGTGAAATGAGCAGGACAAGAATATTGTACACAGTAACAACACTGAGTGATGATCAACTTTAACAGATTACCTCTTTTCAACAACATAATGACCTAAGACAATTCCAAACGACACATAATAAAAAATGCTATTTACATCTAGGAAAAGAACTATGGAGTCTGAAAGCTGATCAAAAAGCAAACTATTTTCATCTTTTATTTTCTTATGACTTTCCCTTTTGTTCTGATTCTTCTTTCACAATATGACTCATGTAAAAAATGTTTAATATTATTGTACATGTCTAACCCATATCAGATTGCCTGCCATCTTGGGGAGAGAGGAAAACAATTGGAACTCAAAATCTTAGTAGAGGGCAGACCCTTGTATCTTCCCTTATGTTTAGCAGAGTTTTCTGCCCAAAATGTGTTCAGAACAACAAATATTTACTAAATTGAACTGGCTTATCCATATAAATGAAAGGCTGATCAATAGATGCTCACTTCAATATGTAACCCAAGTAGGTTAGCACAATACTTTCAACATAGTTCAAACTGAGCAAAATCACAAAGCATTTCCAAAAAAACTGTTTTATATCTTTCCACTTCATAAATGTCAAAATACTAGCTTTTTAAAATTAGGAATAGATGAGGGTCCAAAGTCACCTAATCCACTCATCCTACAAGCAGCTGCTGGGTTAAAAAATTTCTATTATTTAAATATACCTAAAGCAAGCCTATGTGACTCTGGACAAGCCATTTAACCCTGCCTGTCTTGCCTCCCCATCCCTAAAATGAGCTTGAGAAGAAAATGGCAAATTACTCTAGTATCCTTGCCAAGAACATTCCAAATGGGGTCATGAAGAGTTAGGCATGACTGGAACAACTGAACCACAAAAATGACTAGTCTGCACTATACACTTCCACATTTCTGCAGTTTTTCTATGGTTAACTTTGTCATTCACACAAAAGGATGGCACAAATAACATATACAAGAAAAACAGTGCTGGTATTAGTAACTTCGGTTCCAATTTTATACTCTCCAGTTAACTCCATGGTGCTTGGGTTGAATGTTCAGGATTCAAATCATTACTGCCTATCCGAACCTTCTTACCCAGAAACAATGGTAATATTGGGTAAAAAAGGAATTTAGGCTATAAATAGTTTTAAATAATAAATAGCAAAGGCTTAAATTGAAAACAGCCACTATTTCTAAAAATGTAGCCATTTCGAAAGGTCATTCCCAATGGATGAAAGGATATCTAAGAAATCCAAGCTATCAACAACTATATGGGGGAAAAAATGCTCCAAATCACTATATCTTGAAAATTGTAAATTAAAAGCAACTTTTGAGGTTCCACCTCACATCCCTCAGATTTGCAAAGACAACAACATCTAAAAATTTTCAAGTCAATTGTTGAAAGGACTTTGGAAAAAAATGGATAGATGAGTGCATTGTTCATAGAGCAATAAATTATTCTAATCATTTTGGAAAGTAAAAGTTAAGTCTCAATAATTAGTAAGCTGCATGTACTTGGACTCAGTAATGCCAAAGAGAGGAAAAGGATTTATATGTACAAAAATATTTTTAACTTCTTTTTTGTAGTATGCTCAAACTGGAAATCAAGGAGGGTGCCCTTCTGCTAGAAAGTGGCTAGATAAATTATGGTATGTGAATGCAAAATATCATTATATTATAACAAATGTTGAAATAAAGAGTTTCAAAGGAAACTAGGAAGACCTTTATGAAATGAAGAAAAGTGAAGTGAGCAGAACCAGAATTTATGTAAGGATAACATCATTGAGACTAAAAAGAAAACCTCAAACTTTGAAACTTTAGAACTATGATCAATGTGATGATAAATCATTAGTCTAGAATACTAAAGAAAAAATATGCCCCCCACCTCTTGCCAGAAAATGAGATTTAAAATGAAAAAATGAGACATAAACTTTTTGTCCATGATCAATGTAGAATTATTTCTAGACTATAAACATCTGCTATGAACATTTTATTTTTCGTGCTTCTTTTATTGTTCAATTGGGAAAGTAGGGAGAAAAGTGGGAGGGAAAGATAATAAATGATTACAAAATAAGTAAATAAATAATTTTTAAAGGATAGTCATTGTGCACTACATGTTATTGTAATCTGACCCATCAGATTTATGAACCATGCCTGCGAGTTAACAATAACGATACATTCCAGTAGAATTAAGTTCTTTGAGGTCAAGAATTATACTTGTTTTGTCTTTGTACCCTTATTACCTCACACAGGACAATTAATACATACTTGTAATAATGGAATCTCTAGCCAGGTAAATGTCTTCTCTATTCATCCTAGCCCATGTTTCACAATGTACCCAGATAGTGGCATTAGAAAAACAAACATTTACTTTAACATTAAGCTAAGTCTCAGTATGAAATGCATTGTTAGCCAAGGTAAAAAAGAATAAGATATCTATTTGTTGATAACTATCATTTGCCATTATCAGAATACAAAATATAGATCTTGCAGTTTAAATAATATAAGCCTAATCAAGAATACCCCAACTCCTTTTTCTCATGAGAATTTCACAGTAAGGTAACACTAATAATAAATTATTAATATTTAAATAAATATTAATAACCATACCATGTCAACAACATATTCAAAAACTGTGAAGACAGATCATCTGTCTTGGGCATAATCTGAAAATCCTTCAGTTGCAAATCAATAATGAAATCAGGGCCAATTTATTAAAAATTTTTTAAAAATCTAACTACCTAATTATGCTTAGGCTCAGCAAACTGGCATTGTTACTATTGTTGACTATATTAGCTTATAGTCATTTAACAGAAAACTCTTTAAAATGTACTGGATCAAGGTGAGAAACTAGATGAGATTAGTTTTAGTTTTATAAATCATTTTATAAATGAAAAAGTCTCATCATTTTATTGTCACATCTTAAATATTTATGGTCCATTTGCCCTTTTATAAGAAAGATCCCTCGTGGAAAAAAAAAATATATATATATATATATGTATATATATATATATATTTATTTATTTTAAAAAATCCCTCTTAATTTGAATAGTGAGAGAAAAGTTAGAGTAGTTTTACTGGAAATGAAGAATGAAAGTCTTTTGAAAATTAACAAAAAAACCTAAATAATCCCACCATGACCCTTTTATATACCATGATAGACAATGATAAAACAAATATTTACTTCAAGTTGTCAAATATTAAAAATAATAAAAACCATTACAATCTTAAAATGTTCATAATACCACTGGAGATAGGAAATATTTGGTATGCAAATTATATAAAACCTCCCATACTGCTTAAACTTTTCTTCCATAAATTCTTTCAAATACACATTTATGTGTATATGAATAGTTTTCAATTGATTAAAACCAGTTGAGTCCTATATACAAAATGTGTTGAGATTATTTTTCTTACTTTATCTGAATTTTTAAGACACTAATTGACACACAATTTTAAGACACACAAGTGAACTTGGTTAAGTCAAACTTAATTCCATGTCATGCCAAAAGGCTTTGGTTTTCCTGGCACCTTCATGCTGTGATGGATCCAACACCTCTGTCCATAAAATGGCTTGGAGGTCTTTTTTCTTCCTTCCCAACAGCCAGATTTTAACTGGGAAAATCTTTAAAATACATGAACACATCCAGGTTTCCAAAAAGGATCGTGTAAACATGCTCTTAGGGTACCAAGGAGCAACTGGTAATGGCATGTTAAGTATGTGAATTGCTAATTCAGAATCCTTTTAAGTAAAATCAAGGTAGATCTTCAAGGGTGGAGTCAGATTCCTCAACTTTCCGCTTTTTAGCTGTTGGCTCTTCATTCTTCTGTAATTCTACTGCACAGGAATCTGGTTTTTGTTTATCGTTGGCAACAGTGATGCCTGAGAGAAGATAGCCCCCACCTCCACTCATCATCAGTTTGGGATGACTTCGATCTGGCAGAACCTAAGCAAAAGAAAAATGTTAAGTTTTCTAAGTTGACACAAGGTAAATTAAGATTCAAATGTAATTTTTAAAACATTGTTAAATTAATATTCTGGAATAACCTTATTCAAAAATCTTGCTAATCGAATCCAGTCAGTTCCAGTTTCTTCTACATGAAATCAGAACTAACAATTCTACAGTACTTCGAAATTTATAAAGTACTTCTCTTCGATTTACCCTGTAAGGAAAGTAGACAGAAACTATTGCCCAGGAAGGAGTAAATATTTTGTTTAACTACATGTATATAACCTGTATTGAATTGCTGGCTTTCTCAATGAGGGGTGGGGAAAGATGAGGAGGGAGGAAAGAAATTTGGAAAAGTTTTTAAAATGAATGTTAAAAATTGTTTTTGCATGTAACTGGGGAAAAATAAAATACTAAATATTTTTTTTAAATCACAATGTTTGCTAGTATCAACACTGAAATTATATTCAAGGCTTCTGCCTTTTAAAGTCCAGGCCACTCAATGAGTGAGTGACATCAAAGATACAAATAGAAAGGGGTAAAAGATAGAAAATCACACAAAAAAATGATTTGTATTTATATTTGTTTTGAAAGTTATTAATAAAATTGCAGTGCTGAGCTATTTAAAAAGACTTTTTTACAATAAAAAAAGAAAATGTTTTTTACACTATTCTCTAACTGCCCCCTCATGACCCTCTAAGTCACCTAGGTGAGGTTTAAGCAACCTTGGTTCCAGCAGATCCAAGACGAAAAATACTTCATTCTTTTCAGGACAGAGTTGATGTACTCCAAGTAAGGAAGAATTCTGAATACACTATCAAAGCCATATGTCCAAGAATTTTGCTTAATTGTTTTTCTATTATAAGGGGATAGTGGTAGTGGTGGAGGGTGAGGTTATGCTAATATGTGACTAAAACTTTTTTTCCCTCCCCCCCAAAAATTATTTGTAATGATATGAGAATTATTTGTAATGAAGAAGACTTGACTACATCAGAGGTTCTTATTCTGGAATATAAGGTAGATAAATAGTTTTCAAATATGAATTTGTTAATTTTTTTTTAATATTGATAACTATTTCAATCTAATTGGTTTCCTTTGAAATCCTATGCATTTTCTAGAAACATTATTCTGAGAAAGGGTCTGTAGATTTTACCAGATTTTTGCCAAAGGAGTCTATGACACAAAAAAAGGATCTAAAATTTGACGCTTTTAAAGGTGTTTTAAAAGTCTCTAAATGTGCTTTGTTGTTTGTTTCAGTTACATCTGGAACTCTCTATGACCCCAAATGGGTTCTCTCGGCAAAAACATTGCTTTGCTATTTCTTTCTTCAGTTCATTTTATGATGAAATGAGGCAAACAGAGTTAATTGACTTGTCTAGTCACTTAGCTTGTCACACAGCTAAGGTAGTATCTTAGGCCAGATATGAACTCAGGAAATAAGTCTTACTGACTCCCAGCCCAGAACTCTTAATCCACTATACTACCTAGTTGCCCTCCAAATATGCTTAGTACAAAGCAAATTCAAAAGTAAAGGTCATCTGTAAAATTCAAAGTACTATGTAAATGAATTAATTATGTTTGTCATGGTATGAGTTCAATAAGCTTTTCACATTCTCATTAAGTACCTACTATGAACTGTGCAAGGTGCTGGGGATACAAAGACAAAATGAAACAGTACTTTCCCATGAGAAACTTACATTTTACTGCAGAAAGAGAGTATGTCCAAATGAATATGAAAAAAAAAAAATTTGTGAAAGTAGACAGACTACCATAGTATCTGAATTACTTGAATGTTAGATAATTTTAACATTCTTTCTTCTTGTGACAGCAATGGTCAAGCTTTCATGCTTCTACAGATATCAGGCATCTAACCCTAAACAAATGAAACCAACCTAAGCTGGTTTTCTCATTTTTAGGTAGTTCTGTTAGATAAATCTATACCACATGTTCTTTTTTGTTGTGTTTTTAAATACATCATTTTTAAGAATGTAGAATACTACAAGGAAATGTATAAAAATTATTGCTCTTAAAAAGAATATACATATGGAGCACCAATCCTATAGTCAGGAGGACCTGAATTCAAATCTGACCTCAGACACATAACACTTACTAGCTGTGTGTGACCCTGGGCAAGTCACTTAACCCAATTGCCTCAGCAAAAAAAAAAAAAAAAAGTATACATATGACCATAAGAGATGTCATAGTGACCTGACATAGTGAGCAAAAAATCTCAAAGATTATTTGAAACTACAGTGAAATAAAATCAGTCATACCAAAGAGCAAAAAAAAGAGGGTCAAAAGTGAAAAACATGAAGAACTGACAAACTACTGCTACACAACAGCCCTGATTAGTCCTCAGAAGGTAAATAAAAACTTTTATAAGCATCTGACTTCTCCTACAGTATTACAAAGGCTTCTTAAAATTGAAAAAACAGTGGTAAGACTCTCTCCAATTGCTTTATTATTATTATTTTCTTTACTAAAGCTTTATTTTCAAAACATATGCCTAGATAATTTTCAACATTCACTCTTGCAAAACCTTATGCTCCAAAAACTTTTCCTCTCCCTCTCCTCACCCCTCCCCTACACGGCAAGTAATCCAACATAAGTTAAACATATGCAATTCTTCTATACATATTTCCACAATTATTATGCTGCACAAGAAAAATAAAATCAAAAAGGAAAAAAAGAAAAAGAAAAGAAAATGCAAGCAAACAACAATAAAAAAAAGTGAAAATACGATGTTGTGATCTACACTTAGTCCCCACAGTTCTCTCTCTGGGTGCTGACTGCTAACTTATGCTATGAAAAAAAAGATAATTGTTATGGACAAAATAAAAAAAGACTTAAAAATTGATAAAATGATTCCTTTACTGATACTACTTTTTTTATTTAAAGCTACACTAAAGCACACTCAAAAGCAGTTAAGTAAATGTGTATAATCTAACTCTAATCATCACACATCCATCCCAAAGAGTGTTTCAAGGATTTTTTTTTCTTAGTGAGACTAGAAATACATCTTTTTTGATAGAATGTTGGATTCTAGCAATATATTGATATAATGAGAAGTATTATTATTCCAGAATTATAGAATTCCTATCTCTTTATATTATTCTATACATCACAAAAAATTAAGATTATTTATCAGAGGTAGAGATAAATATATTTCTATGGCTTAGAAAGTTATCTGACTTAAACCCTACTGAGAACCTGTGAATTACAATCAAGGATGGACATTGAAAAATGGGCTGCGTATCAAAGGTACACAATATACAAAATGGTTTCACAATGAAAAATCAAAAAATGAATAAAAAATCTCATGAATTCAATGCCAAATCATGTAAAAAATCAAGTGACATTATATAATAGTTAAAAGATGTTGGGCTTTTTTTAAGATGTAAGATTTATTGTATAAGATAATAAACTTAATAAATAAATTTACTTTGCTCCCATTTATTTGAAGGCACTCTACCAAAGAGGGAGAGAAGAAAAGACTTTTCATAGGAAATGGTCCCAGCGGTAATCTTAGAAAACCTTTCGACTCATGTAAAATGAAAGGCTGAGTTCAGGGAACAGCCCACATACCAGGTTGACTGGAGGTTCAAGGAGGGAACAATGTGAAATAAATCTGGACAGGGACTCTGGAGTCAGACTGAGAAGTGTTGAATGTCACACTGACAAGTTATGTTTTAACTTAATGGCAATAAAGAGTTGCAGAAGATGTTTGAGGAGGCATATCCCAAAAGGTAGACATGTGCTTTCAGAAGATATTTTGGCAGCTGTATGAAAGATGATTGTAAGGGCAAAGGGAGGGAGACATGGCCAGAAGTAGGGAAATCAGAGAGGGGTACTAGAATGAAAAGGAATTATGTGACAGACACTGTGACACAGAATTAAAGGTATACTATGTACAAGGTTTCCTGTAATAAAAGCAAGATTCAGTTGTCTTAATTCTGCCTAATCTCAGAGTATAGGTTGTATACTAATACAAAAAAAAAAGAGTTAAATGTAATTTTAAACAAGTTCAAGCAAGGTTTGGTGCACAGTCCCCAGAAAGTTACATAAAACCAAAATTTTCATATTTTTAAATGTTTCTTAATTAGTAACTAAATTATGAAGAATTTTATTCAGAAATGTGAATTACTGCATATTCTATAATACCTGATCAATGAAGAAGCACTTATTAAACAACTGATGTGTGTCTAAGTTCAGAGGAAACAAAGACAAAAATAAAATAGTTCCTGCTTTCAAGGGCTACATGTTTTATACAAACATATATATGCGAATTTTTAGATGAAAAAATATACATATAAATACAGGATAAATTTTGGGCAAGAAGGCACTAACAGCTAGGATAATAAGGACAGTCTTCATATAGAAGGTAATGCTTGAACAGAGTTTTGAAGGAAGCAAGGGATTCTAATGATTTTTCTGCATCTATTGAGATAATCATATGGTTTTTGTTAGTTTGGTTATTAATATAATTGATTATGCTGATAGTTTTCCTAATACTGAACCAGCCCTGCATTCCTGGTATAAATCCTACTTGGTCATAGTGTGCTATCATGGGGATGACTTTCTGTAATCTCATTGCTAATATCTTATTTAAAAATTTTGCATGAATATTCATTAGGGAAAATGGTCTATAGTTTTCTTTCTGTTTTCACCCTACCTGGTTTAGCTATCAGCACCATATCGGTCTCATAGAAGGAATTTGGCAGTATACATTCTGTCCCTATTATTTCAAATAGTTTGTATAGTATTGGAATTATTCTTTGAATGTTTGGTAGAATTCACATGTAAATCCATCTGGCCCGGAGATTTTTTCTTAGGGAGTTGGTTAATAGCTTGTTCTATTTCTTTTTCTAATATGGGGCTATTTAAATAATTTATTAACTCTTCTGTTAACCTGGGCAATCTATATTTTTGTAGATATTCCTCCATTTCATTTAGATTATCAAACTTACTGGCATAAAGTTGGGCAAAGTAACTCCTAATTATTACTCTAATTTTCTCTTCATTGGAAGAAAGTTCTCCCTTATCATTTTTGAGACTAACAATTTGATTTTCCTCTTTCCTTTTTCTTATCAAATTAACTAAAGGCTTATCTATTTTGTTGGTTTTTTCATAAAACCAACTCTTAGTTTTATTTATTAATTCAATAGTTTTCTTATTTTCTTTTTTTGCTGAGGCAATTGGGATTAAGTGACTTGCCCAGGGTCACAGAGCTAGGGAATATTAAGTGTCTGAGACCAGATTTGAACTCAGGTCCTCCTGACTTCAGGGCTGGTACTCTATCCACTGTGCCACCTAGCTGCCCCTAGTTTTCTTATTTTCAATTTTATTAATTTCCCCTTTTATTTTTAAGAATTTCCAATTTGGTATTTAATTGAGGGTTTTTAATTTGTCCTTTTTCTAGTTTTTTTAATAATAAGCCCAATTTGTTTATCTTTTCTTTCTCTATTTTATGCAAGTAAGCATCTAGAGATATAAAATTGCCCCTTATAACCACTTTGGCCATATGCCACAAATTCCGGTATGTTGTCTCCTTATTGTCATTCTCCTGGATGAAATTATTGATTATGTCTATGATTTGCTCTTTCACCCATTCATTCTTCAGGATTAGATTATTTAATTTCCAAGTAACTTTTGGTCTATTTTCTCCTGGCCTAATATTGCATGTGATTTTTATGAATCAAGGGATTCTAACAAACAAATTAAGGTAAGGACTGAGTGCACACCAAGAACAGGGGATAGCTCAGACAAAAATGGGTAGATGTGAAATGGAGTGTAATGTGTGAAGAATAGTAGGAAGGCGGTTTGGCTGGATTGTAGAATGCAGGAAAGGAAGCCTTCCATCATAAGGCTGGTAAGGCTGATTGTGAAGGGCTTTTTAAAAGCCAAATAAAAGACTTATATTTCATCCTAAAGGCAAGAGAGAACTACTGGGATTTATTAGGTAGGAAACTCATGTAGTTTGGCCCACACTTAAAAAACCCCTTTGGCAGTAATGTATAGATTAAATTGGAGTGGGAAGTCTTGAAGCAGGGAGAATGGTAAGAAGGCTATTATGTGCAAGGTAATAGTCCAAGTGAGAGATGACAACAGCTACAACTAGGGTAGTAGTCATATGGGCAAAGAAGTCAGATGTAAGAGAAATTTGGAGACAAAAGTGAAAAGATTTATGTATTTAGGACAATATTTTCTTATTTCACATTGCCAACTTATTTAAATACATACCTGATAATTTCTAAGCCAAGTTTCTGATAGCCTGAGATTAATAACTCCTCCTTTTTCTCTTAATTTTGTGTAACATTCTACCAGAGGCTGAAGGAAAAAGAAAAAAATACAATTTAAGTAATATTTCCTGGACAGAAATTCAAGAACAGAAGTTAACAGGTTTTTGCATCATCTCAAACCTTCAGCATTCAATCTATTATTTACTCAGCCACACAGAAAAATCCATGTCTACTCAATATAGCCTTACCTCTTTATAATGACAGTAGATAACAAAAGGTCTTGAAGGAGCAACAAATTCCAGCAAAGAAAGAGCCAGGGGTGTTGGGTGGTATCGACTGGCTATAATTAAACTGAAAAAGGAAAAACAAATTAAGACAAATTATTTTTGTCAAATAGAATACACTATTTTGATAAGACTTTAAAATTATTACATGCTGCAAAAATATTTGTGGCAGCCCTTTTTGTAGTGGCTAGAAACTGGAAACTGAATGGATGTCCATTAATTGGAGAGTGGCTGAATAAATTACGGTATATGAATGTTATGGAATATTATTGCTCTGTAAGAAATGACCAGCAGGACGATTTCAGAGAGGCCTGGAGAGACTTGCATGAACTGAAGCTGAGTGAAATGAGCAGAACTAGGAGATCATTATACACGGCAACAACAATATTATATGATGATCAATTCTGATGGGCATGGCTCTCTTCAACAATGAAATGTTTCAAACCAGTTCCAATTGTTCAGTAAAGAAAGCCATACATACCCAGAGAGAGGGATATGAGATATGGACTACAACATATCATTTTCATGCTTTCTATCAATGTTTGCTTGCATTGTGTTTCCTTCAGTTATTTTTTGTTCATGTAGATATGAATGTTCTTGCACAGCAAGATAAGTATGGAAATATGTATACATCTATTCGACTTGTGAAGTATTTTAATATAATTAACAGGTAGTGGACTTCCTGCTATCTAGGCGAGGGGAGGGGACTAAGAGGGAAAATTTGTAACGGGAAGCTTTGTAAAGGTCAATGTTGAAGAACTACCCATACATATGTTATGCAACTAAAAAGCTTTAATAAAATAAATAAATAAATAAAATTATTACATGCATTCAATTATACAAATACACATAAGAAATCATTTAAATATTTTTTGGACATTCAAACTAACAGAGTACTCCAGGGTCATTACTGGTTTTTTTATTCAGTCATCTGAGTCATTTCCAACTCTTTCTGATACCATTTGGAACAAAGATAATGAAGATGTTTGTCATTGTCTTTTCCAAGTCATTTTACTAATGAGGAAACTGAAAAGCAAACAGGGTTAAATGACTTGTCCAGGGTCACACAACTAGCAAACATCTGAGGCTGAATTTGAACTCAGTTAGATGAGTCTTCCCGGTTCTAAGCCCAATACTCTATTCGCTGTGCCACCCAACTGCCCTCAAGGTCTGCTACTTTCTCAATATTAAGGCTTAGTTCTCACTATTGGTATCTGGCAACTCTAAGTACTATTTAAAAGTTGAAGACCATCTTTAAAGGTTTTCTCAAAATCATCTGAAAACTAATCAATCACCATTTAAAACGGTCTTGAAGTTGACCAAACCTACTTACCCAAAATATCTTGGAATCTGTGAAATTGTTACTAGCTTCTTCTGTTACCCTAGGTTAGATAATTGATATACCCAATGAGAGTAAGTTTGACGTATTTGTTCTGTTAACATGGTGAGGGGTAATATGCTGTGTGGGCAGTGCTAGCCTTAGAACTAGCACTACCTAGGTTCAGATGCTGTTTCTGCTCCAAAATAGCTGTGTGTCTCTGGACCAGTGACTTCCTTTCAAATCCTAAAAATTGCAGAGAAAGTACCTATCTTTTTTTGGCAGAGAAAGATCCATAACAACCTTATACCACTGAAATCATAAGTCTATTCAGTAGCCCACGTTCTATCTATACTACTATGGTGAGAACTTTATAATTCATTTTAACATCTACACTTGTATCTAGGCTGATTTCTTTTAAATTGAAAGTAATTTCCTTCAGTTTTTGTTTTTGGGATTTTTTTTTTTTTGCTGAGGCAATTGGGGTGACTTGCCCAGGGTCACACAACTAGGAAGTGTTAAGTGTCTGAGGCCAGATTTGAAGTCAGATCTTCCTGACTTCAGGGCTGGTGTTCTATCCACTGCACCCCCTAGCTGCCCCGTTTCCTTCAATTTTTTAAAGATACTAACCCCTTATTGCCTATTGAAATCACAGGATCACAGACCCAGAAATGAAAGGGACTGCAAAGGATATCTACACTACACTTTCATTTTACTGATGAGGACTACTGAAGCCTAAAGACATTTAAGTGACTTCCTAAGGTCTCATACATAGGTAAGTGGTAAAGTTACAATTTGAACCAAAGTACTCTTTCCACAGCATCACTTTTTTCACTCAACCACTAGAACCTAACTGGAATAGTCAAGAGAAAGAAAAAATAGAGTAGAACCAGACTACTAAATAATTAGTCAAGAGAAGTTTAAATTTTCTTGCAGCCAAAGAAACACATTCAAAGTAACAAAGTGACAACAATAGTGATGAGACCAGACTAAAGTTTAAAAAAAAAAAAAAAATTTAAGAAGCCATTTGTTTTGCTGGAATGTGACTAATGTTAATAAGCTTTGTATACTCAATGAATATTACCCACACTCACCCATCTGCATTTTTTTCATTCAATAGAGCAGCAGCTTCTATCTGTCTTTTCTTCTGTTGTTCTTGTTTTTTTTGGAATTCTTGAATCTTGAAAAATTAGGAAAAAAAAATTTTAAACTCAATCAACTGTGCTAACCCAGACGCTTTACTGAGTCTCCAATCTGTTCTCTGCCAATTCAAGCAGTCCACAATAATAAAAAGATGTAATTTAGGAAGCTATAAAAATTATAAAAATATAAAATTATATTTTTATATATACTCAAGTTATATAGTTATAAAATACTCAAGTACAGCATGGGAGATAATCCTAATAATTTGTACAGTTATGTCAACAAACATCTACTAAGTACCTAATATGTGTTAGAAACTGTACTAAAATACTTAGAGATCATGGGGCACACATCTAGGGTTAGAAAATATCAATTCAGACTCCTTCATTTTAATTACAAATCCTGACATCTGTAAAGCTCTTTACAGTTTGAAAAGTGTTCTGCTTATATTATCTCATTGGATCCTCATAACAATCCTGTGATGTGGGTTATTATATTCATTTTACAGATGAAGAAACTGGGTTACTATCACTCTTTCTACTAAGCCAAACTAACTCTATGGATGAGGAAACTGAGGGCTAGTGAAATGAAGTCAGCTGCTGAAGGTTCCATAAATAAAAAAACAGAAGGGGAAGATTCAAATTGAGGTCCCTTGATTCTAAATCTAAAGTGTGGGAGATTTTTTCTCCAGTTACACCACAGAATTCTCTTAAATACCAAAAAGTTTTCTCCAATAATTGTGACATTTATGATTTCAATAAAGGTATAGGAGTGTAAAAAAGAAACATCACAAGATAGGACCCTTACATAGTCTTTTTTACTTCCTCTTTCTTTCTGCTCTTTATATTCTGGCTCTTGAGAAATAACTTCCATTGTTTCTTGTTGAGGATGGTTATTTTCTATAACTTCAATAATATTTTCTTCCATCTCCTTTGGAGAAGTCTGTAAGTCATCAAGAAGAATGCCATTGTTTTCTTCTACTGAAATACTGTCTTTGGATTCTGAAGGCAAAGCTTTGGAAGAAAATGTTCCATTTAGAAGACTGTTCACTTTGCCAAGGGGGAATTCATAAAGACTATTAAAGAAAGATTTTGGGAATCCAAAACAAGTTGTTGCTGCTCGAACAGGACCACCTCCAGGATACATCTGAATGATTGATCCAAAACCTGAAAGTAAAGAAGATGCATCTTTAATATTTGATGATGAAATAATCTATTAAGAGTTAGTTCCAGTATAAAATAGCCTGAGAAAAACAATCTGCAAATCTTCCCCTAAACTCATATAAAACAAAAGGAAAAATCTCAATTTGAAAACATGATAAGTTTACTTGGCCTCAACATGGAAAAGGTGCTCACTCCGTGGTTTCTCCTAAGGAGTTTTTAGGAATCTGTTTTCCTAGAGAGCTTTGTATAGGCCAAAACTGAATTTGGTATCATCTTAAGACACCTTGCCTCAGGGAGGGAGAGAACACAGTGGCTAACTTTCTGATTCCACATAAGAATTCACAAACATTCCCAACAATATTTTGAAATTAAGCCAGCATATGGTGCTCAGACCTGCTGTCAAAACAATTCAACATGTTTAATCTTAAATACAAGTGTACACTTCTTGAAATCCAGAACTTTCTTACCTCCCATCCGCTCCATTACAGCACCCAGCACCAAGCCTGCACAAGTTTCCATGACAATCATTTTGTTGCCAGCATGGATATTTCCCAAAGTCAACATCTGGGCTAGTGTATCATATCGCATGTAGCTAAGGAGAAAAGAATGATTCCATTATGTTACTCACATTTCAAAAAATATTTAAGAACTTAGAACACAAGAAATGGTGGATATTTTGTGTTCCCAAGTTTATTCAAAATGATGACTTTATTATAATAAACTATTTCCTATTCCCCAAGTCTTCCACTTTTAAAGGAAATATGGCTTACTTAATTTTTCCTGGTTCTCTTGCATAATACATAATTGAAAGAATACGGGTAGATGGCTTCACAACAGTAATGATTGCTTCATATCTAAAGATAAAACACACAAAAAACTCCTTTTGTAGAGAATAATTGTTTTGAACTTCTCTAATTTCTACTTGCAACTTACTAATACAATTCTTACTTTTTCTTCTTCTTCTTTATATATTTATCTTGGGCGAATTCAGTCTTATCTCGGAACGTTGTACTATTTTCAATTAACTGCTGAACAATTTCCTATAAGAAAAGTAATAGTTATTCCATATTGCACAAAAAATAGTTAAAATTATTAGACAAAGGAAAAAGTTTTAGTACATTTACAAAGGTCTAATCCTGGATCCTCTCGCCTCATAAAAACCAAAGTATTAATTCAATTTGACTCAACAAACATTAAGCAACAACAATGTACAAAACACTGTGCTGGATGCCAGAAATAGAAAAACAAAAACTATACCACATAAAAGCCTCATGAAGCTGGAAAAATTACATGTATACAAAGATAAGTAAATAGAAGATGATTTAAGGGAAAAGAGAACATTAACAATGGCAAAGGAGATAAGGATACCAGGGAAGGTTTCATGGAGGAGGTAATATCTGAACTGATTCTCTATGAAGCAGAGATGAAAGGGGAGGGCAATCCAACCAAGGAAGGTCTATACAAACGCACAGATATGAAAGCTGGAAAATTAAGTTTAGGGAATAGTTTGGCTGAAACATAAATGTAATGAGAAGGAATCAAGGGAAATATGGATGGAAAGTTATTTTAGAAATAGATTAAGGAAAGTACTCAAAAGGCACAGTCGTCCCCCTCCCCCCCCAAGGAAACAGGGAAATACTGACAGCTTTTTGAGCAGAGGAGCAACATGGTCAGACTTGTGCCTTAGAAAGAGTAAAGTAGAATGAAGAACAATTTAGAAGCTACTAAAATAGTGCAGATGAATGAATAAAAGGGAATGGATGCAAGGGATATTGCAGAAGAAGAAAAGATAAGACTTGGCAGCTAAGTACAGAAGAGGAGTGAAGGAAAAGAAAATGTCAAGGATGATCATGAGATTTTGAATTTGGGTAAGTGGAAGGAAAGTGATGCCCTGAATAAAAAAAGGAAAGTTTGGAACAAGGTATGTTTGAAAAGGAAGAGAATGAGTTCTCTTTCAGCCATGTTGAATCTGAAATGCCAATGGGATGACAAGTGGAGATGAACAAGCAGCTAACAAGTGATTGGCATTCAGGAGAGAGGTATGTAGATTTGGGCATCATCTGTGTAAAGATGACAATTTAAATCATGGAAGAAGATTAGGTTAGTAAGGGAAAAGAAATGATAGAATGAGGAGAAAGAAGGCCAAGGATAGATTCATATTAAGGAATGTGGGCGTCAATAATAATGAAACAAACATTTAAGTTTCCCACAGGAGAAAAGAGCTTTTTCTAATACTTTTAATTGAAGGCCTTTCTTGACATGTTTATTAAGAGAAGAGGTAATAACAATAACAGTGTTTATGCTTCACCTAAAGTTGTGTGCCTTAATTCACTAAACACCAAGCAAATCCCTAAGTATATCTGGGCAAACTCTCATATTACCTCTCCTTTAATGCCCTTGTCCTTCAAAGCTTTTATGTCATCTTGAGTAAGTTTCTGAGACTTTCCATCATCAACTATATTTCGATTATCAATACCAGCTTCTTTAGTTTCTAAAGGAAAGAGATTGATTCATTATATTCTTGTCCTAAAGTAACATTATAAAATTTTAATTCATAGGACAAATTTTTCACATTTAAGGTTGCCTTTAAAAAACTTGACCTATGATTTCATCAGGAAAGGTGAAGAATTTCCTCACTGATGCAAATAAGCACCTTCTCTACAACTGTAGTTTCTGAGAGTTGCCTGGATCATAGAGTGGCTAAGTGATTGCCAAGTGTCACATAACCTGAATGTGTCGAAGATGAGATATGAAGTTAGAGCATCCTGACTGTGTGAGGCCATCTCTCTGTGCTCTACAACACAATGCCTCTAAAATTAATACTTATGAGGTAAGTTAGTTTTAAAACACTGATAAAAGTTACTTATTTCTTCTATCCAAATTAAAACAATAATAAAAGATGGATTAGACCTTAAAGACAATTTAGGTCTTCTTAGCACAAAGTTCAGTCTCCTATCCATTCCATTAGTTTATCAGATCAAATTGCTTCATGTTATAGGTATAATTGGGGTAGAGTGTGTGTGTGTGTGTGTGTGTGTGTGTGTGTGTGTAATTATTTATCCAAGGTTATACAGATAGTTAGTGGAAAGACTGAGATTAGAACCTAAATTTGTCACCTAATTCAGCATTATTGTATTACATTGGTGCTACAATCCCAAACTAATTTGGAATTTCTTAAAATAGAATTTTAGAAGCAAAGTAAAGATAAATGTAGGTGGTAGATTCTTCAAAAACCTCTGATTCGTGAGATCTTTTTGCTTAAGAAATTATTGTACCATACCTGAAAAACAAGACATACCTGAAGTGATCTCTTCCATCATCTTCTTGGGTTGAAGGTTCCCACCACTAGATACTTCAAATGTAGTTCCATAACTATGTCCAATAACATTATCCAAAAAAAACCACTGTTTTTCAAAAGTGACTTTTCTGAAAGAGATTAAAAAGAAGGTAGTTATTAGTCAAATAAACTAATTGTAGTATCATAAACCTAGAGCTAGAAGAGAGCTAGGAGGCTATTTAGTCCAAGCCCTTCACTTTATAGCTGAGGAAATTGAGGCCTACAGAGATTAAGGGATTTGTTCAAGGTCAAACAAGTAGTATATATCAGAGGTGGGATATTTATGTAAGTCCTCAGACCCCAGAGTTATTGTATCTCTACAAAATTATTCAAATGGTTCCAAGGAACAAAAAACCCAACAAAACCATCCCTAAATACAAAAAGCAATCAGGGGTCCAAAAACATTATTATGTTATTATTAGTTATTAGTCTTTTCCCTATCTAAAAACAATATTACAATATTACATAAAAACATTAGGCCTCTGTAAAATTAAACAATGCAGGAGCCGAAAAACAGAGTTGGGGTTGGCTGGGAAAGAAATAATATGATTTCTGTTCATTTAAAATTACATTTGTTCTTCTGGAATCAGAGAAGTAGAAAAAACTTTATAAAACTATATAGTTTAGGGGCAGCCAGGTGGCACAGTGGATAGAGTACCAGCCTTGAAGCCAAGAGGACCTGAGTTCAGATTTGATCTCAAACACTTAAAATTCCCTAGCTGTGTGACCTTGGACAAGTCATTTAACCTCAAATGCCTCAGCAAAAAAGCCAAACAAACAAACAAACCAAAAAAACTATATAGTTTAAAATCTTCCCTTCTATTCAGGCAGGTAACTATCTAAATCATCCAATACATGTGTATTTACAAGTATCACTGCTACTATATAAATGTGAGAAATGAATCCAACAATGAGTAGCTGGCAACTTAGTGGAAAAATTTGGAAATCAGACAAATGGAAGTTCTTATAATAATGCTATAACATGAAACAACTAGGGATGGGATATAAGTTCCTTGAATGTTTCACTTATATTTTTGTTTCCTCACTTCCCAGCACAATCTCTGGCACACAGAAAACACTTAATAAATTCTTAGTCATTGAATGATTTTTTAGTTTGAAGAGAAGACTTTTCATTTAAACTCCTTAAGGATAGAAAGTTTTTATGTTTTAGCCTTCCTTCCTAGTATTTAATATAGGGCCTAGCTAATAATATTAAGTTACTGACTGTCTGAATACAGAGACATAGGATTATAGGCATTTCATTTCATTGCAGTTTGCAGAAATTGTAGTAGGTTGTTTGTTTTTAACAAAGTGAAGATTTGTGTCAACCCTGCAACCAACAAATCTACTGGCAGTATTTTTCAATATATGTGTTTTAGCATGTCTCTGTGTTACATTGGCAATTCTCACAATATTCAAACTTTTTCAATATTATATCTATTAAGATGATTTGTAATGTTTGATGTTACTATTCTAATTCTTTCCATGAAACACACAAACTTAACTGAAAATAAATATTGTTTGTTTGGACTGCTCCATCAATCTGGCCATTCCACCATCTTTCCAGAAACACAATAATATTAAAGACCATAACATGAACTTATTTGAAAAAGCAGTGATAGGATTTGAAAGAACTCTAAAATTCTACCACAGATAAAATGCTATTAAGCAACATCACATGCTACAGAGAAATCTTTCCTGAAAGAAATAATTAATTGATGTGGCAAACTTCATCATTGTGTTATTTGATTAAATTGCCACAGGCGCTACTATGACCATCAACAGGGAGGCAAAATCTACCAACAAAAGAGATTGACTCACTGAAGGCTCAGATGACACCATTTTTTTTCTCTAGCAATAAAGCATTTTTTAAATCAAAGTGTGTGCATTGTTTTTTAGATATATTACTGTATACTTAACAGACTAAAGTATAGTGTAAACATAACTTTTATATGCACTGGGAAACAAAAGAATTTGTAATGTGCTTTATTGCAATATTCTCTATATTATGGTATCTGGAACTGAAGCCACAGTATCTCTGAGTATGGCTATATAGATAAAAAGCTGAAAGAAACCTTAGTGGTCATCTACTCCAACCTTCCTTTTACAGACAAGAGAAATGAGACACAAGGAGATCAAAACAGAGTAAATGACTTTCCCAGTAAATGTCTGAAGCTAGATTTGAATTTGGGTCTTCCAATTCTATATTTAACACTCCGATCTGCTGATCTAGAACTTACATTTATACAGTGCTAAAGTTCACAGTGATTTTTACAGACATCTCATTTGAGTCTCACAACAACCCAAGGAGGCAGGTACTATATTATTTTTATAGATGAGGAAACTAAATATAGACATTATATATAGATACATTTGTTCATCACAAAGATGTCTTCTAAATTCTTAAGCCAGCACTCTTTTTGAGTTATCATGCTGCCCTTATATTTTACTAATAGATGCCTATAAGGATCCAATTTTTTTACATTTGATGTTTCATATACTGAATTAAAATGATTAAAATGGCTTTCCAAAAAATCTTAGATCAACACTACCACCCTGATTAGAATTAATATTTTCAGTCTGAATAGTTCAATGTAATTCATTCATTCATCTTTAATTACATTTTTAGGTAGCAAGAAGACTAGTGCTTATTTAGTACAGTGATCAGCACATAATAGAAGCTTAGTAAGTTTTAATTAATAAACTGATTCAGAGGTAGTGTGAAGAAGAAAGAACCTTATGACTTCCTATCATTATGGGGAAACTGGGATAAATATGCTGTGTGTGTGATTCTCTCAAAATAGTTACTAATTTTTTTTTTCTTTTTGCTGAGGCAATTGAGGTTAAGTGACTTGCCCAGGGTCACACAGCTAGGGAATGTTAAGTGTCTGAGACCAAATTTGAACTCAGGTCCTCCTGAATTCAGGGCTGGTGCTCTATCCACTGCGCCACCTAGCTGCCCCTTTAGTTACTAAAATTTTAATGCTTATTTTTTGACTCCCAATCTAGTACTGTGATCCAGTTTCTCAAGACAATTCAGGCTTCTAAAAAGATAATTAAATGGGGCTAATAGCATCTAGTTAAGCAGAACTCCCTTTATCTATACTCCTCTTTTATAACAAATTGATTCTAAATATTAATATTTGTCTATTTCCCATTACTCCATTACCAATTTTTTTAGTCAATCCCTTCCCTTCAGAGATAGATGATCTTAAGTCTCAGCAAAATCTTTAAGTCTTGAATTCTTTGAGGGTCCAGGGAGCAAACTTAAGGACAAGTGACTTAAGTCTTCTGTGTTTAGTTGATTAAAAAACAAAAACAAAAAACAAAAAACAAACCCAACTCTGAGAATCAATCATTACTTTCTTTGGTCTTTTGGGTTTTTTGGGGGGCAAATTATGGGTCTTGTTTTTTAAATAGACAATAATACACGGAAAACAAAATGTTTTTCCTTTCCTTATCTTACTGAAGGAACAAAAATTAGGAACAAGGTAATAAGATGCAAGAAACAATGTTACAGGTTTAAATTCATTCTACAGATTTGAAAATGTTAGCTTTAATCCACAGTCTAAACAGATTGAGAGCTCTCTTCAAGTACTTTATTATATTTTATATTATGTATAATATTAATAATATTAAATGTTATTGTTTATAAGGAAGAGATCAGACTTTTCTGCTTGAATCAGATCAAGGAACAAAGGACGAAAGTTGAAAATAGTTGTTTATTTAGGTGACAAATGGGTTAAGTGACTTGCCCAACTCCTCCTAATACCAGGGCTAGTACTCTAACTACTGATTTACCTAACTGCCCTGAAAATAGTTAGATTTAGAACACAAGATTTTGCAAAGGTGAATGCTGAAAACTATCTTCATATATATTTGGAAAAATAAAATACTATTAAAATTTTTTTTAAAAAGAAAACAATTAGATTTGGACTTGACATAAGAAAAAATTTCCCAGCAACCAGATAGCAATTAAAGGGGAAAAAAAAAGGAATTAGTGAGGCATTACGGTAGCACAATATTGGATTTAGGAAGATCTGAATTCAAATCCATTCTGTAAAAACTTGGATCTATGACCTTTAACTTTTGTTTGCCTCAATTTCCTCAACTGTAAAATGAGGATAATAATAGAACCAGGATTGTTGTGTGGATAAATATTTGTAAAGTTCTTTGCAAACTTTACTATATCGAGTTTATTATTATTTTAATGGTAAGACAAATATTTCTTTAAAATGTGATGAAAGATACTACTTTCAGGAATGGCTTATCCTAGATGGCTTTTAAGGTCCTTTCCAATTCAAAATGATTCAAAGTACAAAAGGAGTTCTCCCACATCTCAAGATTTGTCCTATTTCTAACTTGAAAGAGATTTGGCCAGGAATGTAATGATTCTTCAGCTTCAGAGTTTTAGGAAATGATTTTGCCCATAAGCTACCTTCACTACAACAGGATCTCCAGCTTTGTGAAGGAAAGAAGACCAAAAAACCAGGGAACAGAAGAAAGTAGCTCAATCATTCAATCTCATATTTATTATACATCTGTGGCCCTGGCCCTGTTGCTAATGTTCAATACTCAGAGCCATCTTGGTTCCCATCTTTCTTCTACGACTACTAATCTTTCTTCCTCTGGAATTTCTCATGTCTCAGATTATTTGTTTTAGGTTTCCATTTCTCCTACTTCCCTTTTGCATGCAAAAAAACAGAGCCCATGCTTAGGTTTTGGAAGGCCCTAACAAGAAACAGGGCCTTTTCTTAATTTTTTAAATTAATTTAAATAATTAATGAGGAAGTAACAAAATGACAATGTTTTAAAAGCCAATGATATTAAATATCTTTGATCTTATTAATCTTTCTTTGTGTTTTATCTCTATGAGCTGTCTTCACTAAAAATTTCAACATTTCTTTTATTCTAAGGATGGGTACTTCTTCATTTACTTCCTTCTACTGATCAGGAACCAAAAGAAAACTTTCTTTTAAGGTGATTCAACATATAATAGCAGCCTACTGGCCATACCTGGACACAACTATAGATTCATTTAAAAAAAAATTTTTTTTTTTTTGCTTTTTGCTGAGGCAATTGGGGTTAAGTGACTTGCCCAAGGTCACACAGCTATGAAGTGCTAAGTGTCTGAGGCCAGATTTGAACTCAGGTCCTCCTGACTTCAGGGCTGATGCTCTATCCTCTATACCATCTAGCTGCTCAATTCATTTACATTTCAAAGAAATTCACAGGTAAATTGGCTTTATCTTTAAAGTGTCTAGTTTTCTGGCATCAAAGGTCAAATTCTTAAATTTGCTAATAAGTACAGGACATCTTTCTAAATAATGTAGAAGATAAATTCTGACCCTTAATATGTGATTTTTTTGGGTTCAGAAGTTACTATCATTGCAGGAGGAATAAGGTTCCATAAATCAACATCAAGTATATTACCCTTAATTCATGCATTTATTGGAAATCCCCCTGTGTATGGAACGTGAAGTTAATTTAGAGGGTGGGGGAGAGAAAAGGCTAAAATAAGATTCCTGCCCTCATACAGCTTATGTTCTAGTAAAAATATATGTAAATTAGTGAATTAGAAAAGTATAAAAGCATGGGCTCTATCAAGTTAAAGACTGAAGGGAATTTTTGTCGAGAGAAGGCAGGAAGGGACACATCCCAAATATAAATGAAAAATAATATTCTGGGCAAACAATTACAGTAAGATTCCTTAAAAATTGACTGATTTCCTACTTGTCTGAACAATTCTCATTCTCCTGGGCAAGATCATCCACATCCCACACCCTACATATGTGCTCCTTTTGATGGCTCTTAGATCTATAAAAAAAACCTCAGCCCTCTTTTCTCTTTAAGTTCTAATATTGTATCGCCAACTGTCTACTGGAAATTCCAACTGGTTGTCTCATGAGTATCTCAAATCTAACATATCCAAAACTTCATTTCTCCTATAAATTGTCCCTTTCCAGTCTCAAATTATTTGTCCCACTTCTGCTCCTCATTATCTGTTTAGTCTTGGAAATGTTATTCTTCATTTGTATAATGAAGAAATTGAACTAGATAAGGGGTTAACTTTTTCTATTGTTACTCCCTTTGCAATTTGACCCCTGGACTAAATAAATAGTCTCTATCCATTCCAATTCATCTTCCATTCAACCACTAAAAGCACAAATCTGATTATATTACCTCACTACTCAATAAATTTCAGAGGTTTCCTATCACCTCCAAGATCAAATATAAAATCCTTTATTTGGTGTTCAAAACCACCCAAACTGGGGCAGCTAGATGGCATAGTGGATAAAGCACTGGCCCTGAAGTCAGGAGGATGAGTCCAAATCCAACCTCAGACACTTAATACTTCCTAGCTGTGTGACCCTGGGCAGGTCACTTACCCTCAACTGCCTCAGGGGAAAAATTTGGTGTTCATAATCTAGCATCTCCCCCCACCTTTCCAATCTTATGACACTGTCCTCATATACTCAGACGCAGTGACATCGGCCTATCTGGCTACTTCTCAAGGTAGATACTCTATCCTTTGACTCCAGGCATTTCCATAGGCTGTACCCCAGGCCAGGAATGCTCCTCCTCCTCATTTCTACTTCCTGGCTTTCTTCATCTACAAGCTAAAATTCCATCTTTTGTAGGAAAACTTTCTTAATTTTTCCTAATTTAGTGTCTTCCCTCAGTTATTTTCTACTTATCCTTTATATAACTTGTTTGTATATAGTTGTTTACTTGTGGTCTCCCCCCTTTAGACTGTGAAGTCCTTAAGGGCAGGAACTGTCTTTTACCTTTCTTTATAAAAGAATATACACACACACTATGCCTTGTGTAGGCATAGTAGACACTTAATAAATGCTTACTGATTGACTGGATGAAATCCTTTCCAGCTTAAATCTATGACCTCATGAGTTCTACTGTCTCTAGGATAAAATATATACTCCTCTGTCTGACATTTAAAGCCTTTTACAATGTCTCTAACCTGCCCTTCCAAGCTGACTGCTGGTTACTCCTCCTCTAGCACTCTTGTGTTCCAGGCTAACTGAACTACTTGGTGTTTCCCATACATGACAGTGATCTCTCATCTCTGTGCCTTTTGCACAGGCTCTCTTACCATGCTTGGGATTTTCTTTCTCCTCACTTTTGCCTTAGAACACTTAGATTCCTTCCAGGCTCAGCTCAAATGAGTCTGTCCATAAGAGGCCTCTCTGGATGTCCTAAGATGTTAGTACCATTCTCCTAAGTTATTTTGTATTTAGCATTTATTTGGCTATGCACATGTTGTTTCCACATCCTCTCACCCCACTCCTCAAGTTGAATACAACCTCCTTGGAGTAGGGGCAATTATTCCATTTTTAATCTTTGAATCCCAACTGCCTAGTAAAGTGCCTGAAACATGGTAGATGTTTAATAAACATGTGCTTAATTAAACTGATCTCAGATGCCATTTCCTCTATGAAGTTAAGTCTGGAGTTCAGAAGAAAGACAAGAGTATTTCCCTCACTGGAGAATTTAAATCAGAAACTAAATGG
Organism: Myrmecobius fasciatus; assembly: GCA_023553655.1. Lineage (NCBI taxonomy): Eukaryota > Metazoa > Chordata > Mammalia > Dasyuromorphia > Myrmecobiidae > Myrmecobius > Myrmecobius fasciatus. Next base: position 159,924 of record JAJPUD010000464.1, on the reverse strand, counting down.
TAATCTGCAATGGTTGTAGAAATTATTCTTGGTCACGTGCCGGCTGGACATGTTGATTTCTCACACCTCTTTCACATCTCAGGATTGCACATGATTGATTTAGGAGTCTTCTACAAAGAAGTTACATTTGAAGCTGAAGAAATAAATGAAATTGTCTAAGTAGAAAGTGTAGAAAGAGAAGTTGACCAGAGGAACATCCACCTTAAGGGACAAGGAAAAGGATGAAGAGGCAGCAAGGTAGATAGTAATACCTGAAACAAAAAGGAAGATTCAAAGACTCTCAGAATTCAAAAGGACATTAAAAGCTATCTAAACTAACCCATAAATGAATAGGAATCTCCTTTATAATATATTTATATACAGTCACTCAAACTTTGATTGAAATCCTTCAATGACATGTACCCTACCTCCACAGGTAGACCATATCACTTTTGCATAGCTTGATTATTAAGATGTTTCTTTTCATATTTAGCCTAAATTTAAATTTGCCTCTCTACAACTTTTTACCCCTTCTCCTTAAAAATAATCTGGTCCAATCCCCTCATTTCATATATAAGAAAACTTTAAGGTTAAGAGCAGAAAAATGACTTGCCCACACTCACAAATAGGGGTGGGATTTAAATACAGGTCCTCTGACTCCAAAGTAATTGCTTTATTACACTACGCAAATTGAAAGCCCATTTGATAAATGATAAATTCATGGTGGACCCAGCGAACAAGAGTTGTGTGACTTTCCAATGTGACTTCTCTAGCACCAAAGAGACAGGTGTAGGGGGGTAACCTAGGGCTGAAGTTTGACCAGGTATGAGTGGCAGTAGGTCAAGAGGACAAGTGACTCCAGAATAGAAAACAGTGAGTTGCTGACCTGGCTGACTGGGAAGAGAAGAAACCGAATAAATGAATGAAAAGCAATTTCTTAAGCTCAAAGTGCCAAGCCCTGTGAGCACAGAGAGGGTATGGACTGCAAGCCAAAGTAAGGATGAAGAATAGGTGTAGGAGGAGTGAAGCATAGGGACCGATGGCAGAAGGCTATCCTTAAAGGAATTCAGAATTCTCGATCATCTAAGTGGAATACTTATAGATGATAGGGAAAAGAAAGGTAAGAATCCTCATGTGCAGCCGAGATGCAGTGAAGGGGTAAGTCGCTTAAGTAGAGGAGTTTGATGAAGTGGCAGGGCAAAGTTTTTGAGGAGGATATCAACATGCAAACTGAAGTCCCCAAGCATATGATCAGGGGTGAGGCGGAGAGAAAGACTGAGAACTAGAGAGATCGCTCCTGGAGAAAGGAAGAAGTCCTGCTGGCTGGTAGATAACGGCATCACATCCTCCCTTCCCAGCCCACCATTTGGGCTGGTCCAAACGGCTACACAGCATGCACCTCCAAGACAGCAGGGTTACTGAGTAATGGCGGCAGAGGGAGACTGGGCAAACGCCACATGCCTGCTTCTTCTCCTGGCCCGGTGTGTGAATTGCATAAGCAAAGGTGTTCTTGTCTTACATAGGGTGACCAAGGAGGAGGAGGCACACCCCAAAAGGAAGGTACTGAAGGGGTTCATCCTCCTCCTCCTTAGTCCTGGGGCACTTTTACTCACTTTCTTCGCTGCACCTGCACGGCTTTGAATACGTCCTCTCTCTTCAACACCACAAAATCCCCATCCCTAATGAGGTGGTTCTGTTGGCGAGGTTGGTCCGCGTTGTTCTCCATGGTACCTCCTCCAATCGGCCCCTCTCCTTTCGTACCTTCCATCCGACCTCAGGATTTCCCAAGCACAGACACAACCGCGCCGCCAGTTCTCCAAGGCAAGCCCAGAGCACGCCGCTTCCGCTTTCCGGCATGGGTGGCTCAACCCCCTTCCAACTTCCGTCTGACTGTGCCTCCGATTGGCTTCAGTTTGTTCTATTCCCTCCCTTTCCTTCGCAGCTTTCCTTGGGCGGAAACGCGTCATTCTGGCGCGAAAAAAAGAACCCTGGACCAGTGAAGGAGGCTTGGAGACTGGGATTCTGTCTTCTGTCATCCTCGTGGCTCGAGCTCCCGGGCTTAGACTGCGTCTCTCCCTCCCTGGGGAGTCACGCCATGCGGTGCTGGAGAGACCTGGTTTGAGTTTTCTAACGTCCTCCTGCCGTCCCTGAGTAGTCCCTTTGAGATTCTGCGGGGAGGGTGAGAAGGCCCCGAGGGTCTCGGGTGGAAGCTGCTGTGACTGCGCGGGTCCTCAACGGGAGTAGGAACTTTAGTCGTGTCTTGGAAAAGCCTGACTTGATCTTTTTTATTTTTTTTTCTTTTGCCAGTTGCCTCCCCCATTCCCTCTCCCTTCCCCCTCCGCCCCATCCCCCCCACTCCTAAGTACACAAACTCCTTGAGAATTCATTCGTCTTGAGTCTCGCACTTTGGCTTCCTATAAATTTTTCAAAGTAGAATTCTCTGATTTGCTTTAGGCCTCCTTTTTTAGGGAGAAGGTTCTGTGTCATCAGAGTCTGGGGAAGCCTGTGGGCTCCTCAAAATAATGTTTTCAAATGCATACTATAAAACGGAATTATAATGGAAACTAATACTAAAATAGTTATTAAAATACATTCTTAAAAGTTAAAGGACTCAAATTAAGAATCCTTGTTTTAAAGGTTTTTAACTATATTGTTTTTGTCGATTTAGCACTGCATTTGACCACGTATTCTCAGCTTGCTATACCACTGGGCCCACATTCTTTTTCTGTTATAACTTGCTATATGATGTCTTTTATGCCACTTTTTGTACACAGGTTACATTTGTTGATACCCTGAAGGATAAACACATATGCTTATCTTATATCTCTGTCCCCTTTATGCCACCTTTAATTTTGATTGGGAAGTATCATGATTTACAGATACATAAAATTACTAGAATGATGATATTTTTTAAAAAGATAAATTTTAGGAGAATTGGGATTATTGGAAGTTCCTGCATTTTCCTGATTGTAATTTTTCCCCTCTTCCATTTAACATGTGGACTGGCTCACTGTCCATCTAGGGTGCCCTTCTAAGATATGCTAAAGAGATTAATAAACTTCTCATTATGCATTTCATAATTTGCCTTTTTCTATGTAGATTGGGAGGTTAGGTCTAGACCAGTATCAAGCAGAGGGATTAATAAATTATAAACGCAATTGAAAGTTTCTTGAAACTATAATCTGTTGCTTACAAGGCATACTAAAAAAACAAAGATATGCATAGTCATTTTCATATTGTCTTCCCTCTAGAATATGAACTTCTGAAGTACAGGGACCATTTAACCTTTTTATCCCTAAGTCTCAGCATAATACTTTGTATATAATAAATGTTCAGTGAATATTTGCTGACTAACATATAAGGAATAAAAAAAATGATAAAAAATATATCAGGTGAATCCAAAAAAGCAGGAGTTGTAATCCTGCTATTAAATAAAGGAATTCCAGTTTGGTAGCTGTGGTGAATATAGATTGGGGAGGGGAGAGCTTAGATGCAGGGGAAGGGGATGAGAGCCTGATGGTTGTGGTATGAATACGAGAAGAACTGAAAGATGTTGAGGTATAATTAACAAGTCTTAGCAATATGGAATGAGCAAGTGAATAATTGAAGATAGAGTTTACATTGTGAATGCATATTTCTGGAAGAATGGAAGTACCTTCAACAAAAATTATGAGAGGTCAAAGATAATGAGGCTATTTGGGGAAATACTGAGTTTGATGCTTATGAGATATTTAGATAGAGATGTCAAATAGGCAGTTGGAGATGAAGGCCTAAAGCTCAGAGGCAGATATTTTCGTTTTGGAATCATCTACTTAGAAAAAATAGTTGAGGGTTAGCTGGGTGGCACAGTGGATAGAGTACTAGTGGATAGAGGAAGTCAGGAGATCCTGAGTTCAAATATAGCCTCAGATTCTTAGCACTTCATAGTTATATGCCCCGGGCAAGTCAACCCCAATTGTCTCAGTAAAAAAAAAAAGAAAGAAAGAAAAAATAGTTGAATTTTTAGGAACAGATGAGATTACTGAAATAAAATGTAGGAAGAACCCTTATCTGGCATCTAGCTGTAGGGTGTGAGTAATGATCCAATAAAGGAAAACAGGATTCGCTCAACAGATAGGAGATTATCCACTATAAAATAGTGTCAGAAAAACCCAAGGAGGAAAAATTATTGAGAATAAGATGATCAATTTTCTATAGTGTCATATGCTGCAGGTACACTAAGAAAGTTGTGAAAAAGCTATTGGATTTAGCAAGAAAAAAATCATTGGTGATCTTGAGAGCCACTTAAGTTGAATGGTAGAGACATGTTAGAAAGCAAGGGGCTGAGGAAAGACTGGATTGAAGTGCAAACAATGAGGATAAACAGATTCTCCCCTCCCCCAGGAGTTTGAGTTATAAAAGAGAAGAGAAACATATAATGACAGTTTTAGAGAATGGTAAGGTCATGTGAAAAAATATTGTATGGCAATGTCTTGTTTTGCTCCAGCAAAGCAAAACTTACAATTGAAAATTAAGGAATGTTAGCCAGTTTTGTGATATTGGAACCATAGTCTGTAGAAAAATCTCCAAAAGCCTGCCTGTTCTTTTCTTTCTCATTTTTCAATAAGAAAAATCTCTATGCATATTTTCTAGGGAAGTCTACATAGTGTTAAACAATGTTTTTATGTGCTAGAAACAATGCATAATACTAATAGTTCATATGTATATAGTTCTTTAAGGTTACATTTGTGCTATTCTCCAAAAAAAAAAAAAAAAAAGCCATAAGATAAGTAGTTTCAAGCATTATCATTGTCATTTACCAGGAAACTAAGTTTTGGGCTGTCATTTATTTTGTACATTTCCTACTATTATCAGATATACTATTTGGCTTCACAACTCAGGTTAGAGCAGGGACCTAGATTTGAAGATGTAAAAAAGATTAACTCTCAGAAAGCTGAAGTAAGCATGATTTTTATTACTATGCAGCCCAGCAAACAGGCAAAAACAAAAGCAAAAGCAATACACATACACATTTTCCACAAAGATCATGTAAGAACAGGGTCGATCATGTAAGAACAGGGTCATTCATGTGAAGAAGTGGCAAGATCTAGGAAGGTATTATTTCACAGTGGGGTATAAATAGGGAAGTTTATTGTTTAAAGATGGACTTTGTAGGGACAGATAACACCAAATGTGCTGGGAGAGATTCTCCCCCTTGCTGGAATAGAGGAGTTTCCTAATTAAGTGAGGGTTTGAAGTGATAATCAGGTACTAGACTAGAGGTGTCAGTCACTGCAGTTGGACAGAGCCTTATCCAATCAGAAATAGAGGTTATTCGTCGGGCAAAAATGAATCAAGACAATAGAAAAGTATGGGTGGCTTGTTATTGCTTATATGTTTAATTAGGGTTAGTAGAGCCACTTACCCTAAGTAACTTCATATGAGAATCCTATAACATATAACTACAATCGCATATTTCAAAAATCAAAATTATACAAAGGTCAACAAGCATTTATTATGTGCTAGACACAATGCTAAATGCTAGAGATAAGAAAGGCAAAAACAGTTCCCATTCTCAAGAACCTCACAATCTAGTAAGAGACAACATGCAAATAGCTATATACAAACAAGATATATACAAAATAAATTGAAAATCATTTCAGAAGGAAGGCAATAAAATTAAGGAACACTGGGAGAAGCTTCTTTCAGAAAGTAAGATTTTAACCGAGAATTAAAGGAAGCCAGGAGTCAGAGACTAGAAAGGAAAGTTTTCTAAGTATTGGAGACAGTAGCAAGATCAAGAGATGGAGTGTCAAGTGAGAGGAACTGCTAGGAGGGCAGAGTCACTGGATCATTGAGCATGTGGACAGAAGTAAGATGTAAAAAGACTGGACAAGGAGAAAGGGATCAGTTTTAATGCCTTTAAAAAGCAAACAAAAGATTTTATATTTGGTTCTTGAGGAGCAATAAACATTGGAGTTTATTGAATCGAAGAGTGATATGATTAAACTCTTGGTTTGAGAATAACAATTTGATAGCTAAATAGATAGAAAGGGAAAGATTTGATAGGGAGACCAATTAGAAAGCTATTGCAGTAGTGCAAGTATAAGTTGACAAAGGTCTGCACAATAATCAATGTTAAAGGAGAGGAGGGATCATATATGCAAAATATTGGAGAAGTAGAATTGCCAGAATTTGGCAACTGAATATGACAAGTGAATTAAAGTAAGGAGTCAAAGGTGGTAACTTGATTGCAAGCCTGGATGATAGAAGTGTGGTTTCTCTTGACAATAATAGGAAAGTTAGGAAGAGGAGAGATTTTGTTGAGTAAAGATAATGGCATATTGAACATGTTGAACTTAAGATATCTATAAAACATCTCATTTGAAGCATACAATTGAAAGTAAGATAATATTTGTAAAAAAGCATTTCTACAGTGACAGGCCCGCAGGCAATATATAAATGCTCATTTCCTTCCCCAAAGATGGGAAAACTAGAGATGTGAGATTGGAGGTCAGGAGAGAAGGTAGAGCTAGATAAATAAATCTGAGAGTTCTCTAATGTGGTAAATAGGATTACTAACAGATTGTGATCTGTTCCTTTATTTCAAACATATTTAGTATTACACATTTTCAGGTATTATCCATATGACTGGGTAAATCCTTTTAAATTTCTCTCAGTAGGGTATGAGTGCCAATTTTAGAGGCAGAGGATTTGGGCGAGGATTTCAAAACTGGAGAAGAGGAAGAGGTGGTTGGAACTCTGGTAAAGGAAGAGGAAAAGAACAAAGAAATGATGAGAAGAAAACGACAGAGCAACATGTTTCTGGTAAATATGATACCTTATATTGCTTGAGGAATAATTGGTGCTCCTTGCTGTATGATAGATAATGATATACATTATGGGGTATGATAACATTCAAAGAAGTTTTTGAGACTCTTATCTTGAAAATTTTTTTTGGTATCATTCCTTTGAAAACAGATGCTTAATTGCTTAAGAATTGTTTTGAAGAAGTTTGGAAAATGCTTAATCACAACCTAATATATCTTTCAGTACAAAGCCCAGAACCTTGGCTTCGGCGATCAACTCTAGACCAGTTCATACCATATAAAGGCTGGAAATTTTATTTCTCTGAAGGTAAAGTTAAGAATGAAGAGAGTAAATGACATTTTTCTTGGCTACTTTTTGAAATTCAATTGTATTCTGCTATATGGCATAGTAGAAAGATTCTGTATTTGGAGAAGGATGCTCTACTTTGCACATAAGCACTGGACATGGAGCATATCACTCCAACTTCTTTGAGTCTCATTCTTTTCATCTGTAAAATAAGAAAGTGGGACTTGATGGCCTTCACAAGCTCTTATGCTCAATCTGTGACCTGTAAATCCTGGTTATGCCATTTTGTTTTGTGTAATATTGGCCAAACTACTCTTATCACTCTGAGTCTTGGTTTTCTTATCTTTGAAATAAAAAAGCCAGATTAGATGGTCACTAAGGTATTTTACAACTTTAAATCTGTGAAACTGTCTGGATGAGATTTAGTTATTCATTAGTTTAAACTGAGGGAGACATTGTAGTATACTCATTCAGTGCCAGCTCCTGAGAGAGACTGGTGGATCTCTTGACCTCCACATTGTAGTGGGCTAAGTCATTCAGGTGTCTACACTAAGTCCAGTACCAGTATGGTGAACTCCATTCCTGAAGCTAGGAACCCTCATGCTGCCTGAGGATGGCTCAGTAGTATCTCAAAGATCCCAGTCAAGGGAAGATCAGATTCTCAGGTGGCCCTTGGCTATATGGACATTCATCTAGTTTGAGATAGAAAAACAAATTTGGAGTAGGGACCACCTTCGAGATCATCTTGCCCAAGTCTTACTTTACAGATAAGAAGCTGAGGTCTTATAGAAGTTAAGTGACTTTGCCAAGATCAGTAACTGGGTGAGGGGGGAGAACACAATACAGAGTTCTTCTGATACTTTTCTTAAACCATGAGATCTCTGTAATATTTATATGCATCAAGGAAGAGTGTGTGTGTGTGTGTGTGTGTGTGTGTAACGTACATACTGACAGCATGTTTTATTAGTTTACAGCGATAGCTCTCCTTTTGTTCAGAAGATTCAAGCATTTGAAGATTTTTTCACAAAACACATTGGGTTATATGATAAGGTAAGAATCCCATAGAACAAAATTCTTAACATATAAGTAATATATGTTAATTGAAAGTGCTTAATGAAAATACTTTTAGAAAAATTCATATGTGAAATTTTTACATGCACAAGGAAAATGTGACTTTATATCTTTATATTTTAGGATGAAATAGAAAGAAAAGGAAGTATTTTGGTGGATTATAAAGAACTGATACAAGATGATAAATTGACTAACTTGATACCAAACATAGCAATTGAATTGAGAGATATGCCTGAAAAAACACTGGCCTGCATGGGTCTGGCAATTCATCAGGTAAAAATTTTATCATAAGCTTTGTCAGATTTTGAAAGTGTCAGCCAGATTAAAACCAGTCTCTAACCTGTGGGTGGCTAGAGCCGAACAAAGCAGTCAAAAATCAAACAGAAGGTTCATTTCAAAATGAGGAAAACAGCTTGCAGGCAAAGACACATGTGCTGGAGCTCTGCTCCTAGTGGGGGCCCCAAGGCAGTGTGGGAAGATCTCAGTACTTACATCTGTGATTGTACAGCCCTGACAGTGAGGGGTAACAGCAACAATATAACAAGTTTGATTCATAGCAGGACTAAATGCCCAAAAACAGTTCTGGGATTTTGTTGTGGCTGAGGTCATCCAGAGAGTGAGTACAAAGGATTGTGGTTATGCCAAACTCAGGGCACAGCTGGCTTGCTTAGTCTTTTTTTTTTTTTTTTAATTTTATTTTATTTGCAAAACATATGTGTGGGTAATTCTTCAACAATAACCCTTACATAGCTTTCCGTTACAAATTTTTCCCCCCAACTCCCCACCCCTCCCCTAGATGGCAGGATATCCACTACATGTTAATTATGTTAAAATATTGGCAAATCGAATATATGTATACATATTTCCAAACTTATCATTGTTGTGCAAGAAAAATCTTATCTATACAAACGATATATCAGATAAAGGAAACACAATGTAAGCAAACATCAATCAAGGAGTATGAGAATGTTATGTTGTGGTCCACATTTCGCATCCCTCTCTCTGGGTGTATATGGCTTTCTTCAGTGAACAGTTGGAGGTGGTTTGAAACATTTCATTGTTGAAGAGTGGCTTGCTTAGTCTTAACACTAGAAAACAAGGTTTCTTCTAATATCTTGATAAAAGAAAGCAGATTCCTCAGGGTAATCCCTTCAAAAACATTGTTCTATTAGCCTTCACTAACAAAAAAATCTCTTAACGATTAGCAATATTCCTAGGTGATAAGCCTCAGTCTAAGATAGGATGCAATGATATACACATCACATCCTATAGCTACTGTAGTCTAGTGATGTGAATAATTAGCATTTATATTGAACTTTCCTCATAAATAGGTAGTGCAATTCTTTGAAGTAGATACCATTTTCAAAGGGGGAACTAGAAGTTCATAGAGTGAGAAATTGTTATTTGCCCAGGATCACATGGCTATTAAAATGTTGGCTATTAAAAAGCTCAGACCTTTAGATCTTAAGATTCTAAGCCCAGTCTTTCTTATTTTCTTTGATGATTCCTTTAGGGAGAAAATAAATTTGGCTATATTGTTGAATGGATGTTTTATCTTAAATAAGGCTGCTCTGTTCAATTCTATTATTTGTGTGGAGATTCTTTATTTAAGTTTAATTCAAAATTCATGTTTGTCTGATTAATTTTTCCACAAACTTGTATGCAATTTCACTGGTGTGGAAATTTTCTTCACAAGATCAGGTCAGCAACTAGCTTATCACTTATCAGAAAATTGTCTGGTGTAAAATTATAGAGATAATTTAAAAATTATTGGTCTACCTGAAAGTTATGATCAGAAAAAGAGCCTAAACATCATGTTTCAAGAAATTACCAAGGAAAACTGTTCTGAAATTCTAGAACCAGATAATAAAATGGAAATTGAAAGAATCCACCCATTGCCTTCTGAAAAGAGATCCCAAAATGAAAACTTCCAGGAATATTATAGCCAAATTTTGGCAGATCAAGGAGAAAATATTGCAAGCATCCCAAAAAGAAACAATTCAATTATAGTAGAACCACAGTCAGAATAACACAAGATTTAGCAGCTCCTATTTTAAAGGATTAAAAGGCTTAGAATATATTTCAGAGAGAAGGGGAGCTAGGATTGTAACCAAGAATCACCTACCTTGCAAACTAAGTATAGTCCTTCAGGGAAAAGGTGATCATTCAGTGAAATAGAGAAATTTCAGGTATTCATGAGGAAAAGATCAAAGCTGAATAGAAGATATGACTTTCAAATACAGGACTCGGAAGAAGCATAAGGGGATAATTAGGAAAGGGAAATCTTAAGCAACATAACATTATTTTTTTAAAAAGGCATTTCCCAATTGATAAATGACAAAAGATATGTTCTGTGTCCAAAGGCTATAAAATCATACATTTTTATCTAATAATGTCACTACTAGTCATATTTGCCAAAAGAGATTTAGGGAAGGGGGAGGAAGAACAGGATCTATATGTACAAAAATATTTATATTTTCTCAGAGCAAAGAATTGGAAATTGAGGGGATGCCCATCAATTGGGAAATGGCTGAATAAATTGTGGCATGTAATTATGATAAAATACTGTTGTTCTATAAGAAATGACGAGCAGGATGCTTTCAGAAAAATATGGAAAGACCTCCATGAACTCATGCAAAGTAAAATGTACTGTGTATAAAGTAATATAAATGTTGTAGGATGATCAGTTGTGAATGACTTTGCTATTCTCAGCAACACAATGATCCAAGATTACTCTAAAGGACTCTATGGTAAAAAATGCTATTCATAGTTAGAGGAAAAATTGATTGTAGCTGAATACAGATTGAAGCATACTTTTTTAAAAAAATTATTTTTCTTGAAGGTTTTTTTGTGGGGGGGAGCAAGATATATTCTTTCACAAAATTTATAGAAATGTTCTATATAACTTCACATGGGCCATTTCAGTGGGGTGGGAGGGATGGAGAGAATTTGGAATTCAACATTTTAAAAACAAATGTAAAAAAATATTTTTTGCATATAACTGGGAAAAATGGAGGTTATATAATTTGCCTATGATTTCACAACTATTATGTGACAATTAGGACTTGAACCCAGGTCTTCCAGCCATTTAATATTGTTCTGCATTGCCTTTCCGAAATTTTTTTTAGATTCTAAAGCATTATTTGGTAGAACTACACCAAGAAACACTGACATAAGGCTTCTTTATTGACATCTTTAGCCTGGGAGACATGGTAGCCAGATCATACTGGAACCAGAGATACCTCACAGGAAGTTTGAAAACCCAGCCTTGAGACAATGAGTCAGGCAGATGGCAATTCCTTGTCATGGCAAAAGCATAACATATTGCAGAGTAAACTTTTGTAGATAATAGAACTAACCAAAGGACTATCAGGATCCTTATTAGCTAAAATGTATATAAACGTGTATAAAATAATTCCTTTATAAAATAATATATAAACTGTATAGATATGTATACATATTTGGATTTGTCATATAATTTATCATATTTAGCATGTATTAGTTTACCTGTCATCTAGGGGGGGGGGGGGGGGGAAGGAGGGGAAAAGCTTGGAACAAAAAAAAAGTTTTTGCAAAGGTCAGTGTAGAAAAATCACTCATATGTTTTGTAAATAAAAAGCTTTTAATAATAAATAAATAAAATAATATATAAAGAAGTCTCTATATTTTACCTATCTAGATATTAACAAAAGATCTTGAAAGACATGCAGCTGAATTACAGGCCCAAGAGGGTTTATCAAGTGAAGGAGAAACAATTGTTAATGTGCCACATATCATTGCAAGGTAAAGAATGAATTTTGTTTTTAAATTTGTTAGAATGATGACACTGAAAGCTATTTAAGAAAATTTTATTTGAAAAAAATCTAAAATGGAAAAGATATTAATATAGTTCTCTATTTTATTGATGTGAACCAATTCTGTGTCTTATAAGGCAAATGTGAAAATTGTCATTTTTCAATGTTCACACACCTATACACTGAATACTTATGACATTGCTAATGTTTGGATTTGAGTGATGACTATGGTGTACTATTAAGTTGCCAAATCTCCTTGTGACCATTTTTTGGGTTGTATTTCACACAGGTTATAACACATGAATAAATGGATTCAATCTTCTAGTTAAAATTTTTTGAAAATTATTATTTAAATACAGATAGAGTCATTTTTATTAAATGCCTAGAATTTATAGGTGAAATTTTCAGAATTTTTTTTAAGTAAGCAGTGAAAGTTATTGAATTGGGTGTCATTACAGAGCACTTTTTAGATTAATCATTTACTTGTCTTCCTATAGTCCTACTTGTAAAAAAATTTTTTCTCAAAGAACTTCTTAGGAAGAAGGAAGGGAAGGGAGTAAGTCCTTATATTTTTAGTGATGTCTTCATTCTGTAATTTCATATATAGTTTGATAATTTCTTTATGAATCTCATAAATATATTTCCATTATTTTAGGGTATACAACTATGACTCCCTAACTCAGTTGAAAAATGTCCGAGCCAATTGCTATGGAAAATACATTGCTTTACGAGGAACAGTTGTTCGAGTCAGTAATATAAAACCTCTTTGTACCAAGATGGCTTTTTTGTGTGCTACCTGTGGAGAAATACAGAGTTTTTCTTTTCCAGATGGAAAATATAGTCTTCCCACAAAGGTAATTTCAAGTCTTCGTTGTCAAAGAATTTTTTTTAACCTTTGGAGAATAAACAGTACTGAATGAAACCATAAATATAGTGAGTTTCTCATGTGCTTCATCTCACACTCCATTTCTCAGAATCTCTTTTTTGTTGTTGTGATTCAGTTGTTTCATTTCTGTCTTATTTTTTAAAGAACCCATTTGGGGTTTTCTTGGTAAAGATACTTCCCATTTGTATCCTTTGACCATTTAGTAAGTGGAGAATGACTCATTCTTGTAAATTTGACGTGTATTTTGTATTGTCTATGGTTGTTTTAAGTGAATTATCACTTAATATATCTTCTTGCAGGACTTTTTTGGTGATAGAAGTGCTGATAATTTTTGGGTTTATTTTATATTCTGCTATTTTACTAAAATTAATTGTTTCAACTATCTTTTAGTTGAATCTCAAGAATTTTCCAAATATATGCTTGGTATTGTTTGCAGAAAGAGTTTTTAAATTAAAAAAAAAATACATGCAATGCAAAGATAGTTTTCAATATCTACCCTTGCAAAATCTTATATTCCAAATTTTTCTCCCTCCCTCTTACCTCTCCTTTCTAGACAGCAAGTAATCTGATATAGATTAAACATGTATAATTCTTCCAAACATATTTCCACTTTTATCATGTTATGCAAAAAAATCAGACCAAAAGGGGGAAAAATAAGAAAGAAAAAAGCAAACAAACAACAATAGTAACAAAGGTAAAAATACTATGTTGTGATCCACATTCAGTTTCCATAATTCTCTTTCTGTATGTAGATGGTTCATTCCATTACAAGTCTATTGGAATTGCCTTGAATCACCTCATCGTTGAAAAAAAAGCTGTTTGTCATAGTTGATCATTTTATTATCTTGTTGTTGCTGTGTACAATGTTAAAAGAGGTACCTCTTTGCCTATTCTAATTCTTTCAATTTCCTTTTCTTTTCTTATTGCTATTGCTAGCATTTTTTTTTTTTTTTTTTGCTGAGGCAATTGGGGTTAAGTGACTTGCCCAGGGTCACACAGCTAGCGAATGTTAAGTGTCTGAGACCAGATTTGAACTCAGGTCTTCCTGACTTCAGGGCTGGTACTCTATCCACTGCACCACCTAGCTGCCCCTAGCATTTCAAATACAATGTTGAATTATATTGTTGACAGTGAGCATCCTCGCTTCATTCCTAGTCCTATTGGAAAGGCTTCTAGCCTATCCCCATTATAGATAATGTTCACTAATGGTTTTTGTTTTTTTTGTTTTTTTTTGCTGAGGCAATTGGGGTTAAGTGACTTGCCCAGGGTCACACAGCCAGGAAATATTAAGTGTCTGAGATCAGATTTGAACTCAGGTCTTCCTGACTTCAGGACTGGTGGTCTATCTACTACACCAACTAGCTGCCCCCACTATTGGTTTTACTTAGATATTTCTTATCATTTTAAAGAAAAATCCATTTATACCTATGATTTCAAGTGTTTTTAATAGGAATGAATGTTATATTTTGTCAAAAACTTTTTCTGCATCTTTTGATGTAATTATGTGATTTTTTTACTTGTGTTATTGACATAATCAGTTATGTTAATCTTTTACTTATATTGAACCATTTGTGCAATCCTGGTATAAATCCCACTTGGTTATAATGTATAAATGTATAATCTTTTTAATATATTGTTGGAAGTCTCCTAGTTAATATTTTATTTGGAATTTTTGCTTCAATAGGCATTAATGAAATTGGACTGTACTTTTTTTTGTCTATTTTTGCTTTTCCTGGTTTAGGTATCAGCACCATATTTTTTTTCATAAAAGGAGTTTGGTAGAACTCCTTTTTTTTCCTATTATTCCAAATAGTTTGTTTAATATTGGAACTGGTTAATCTTTAAATGTTTGATAGAATTCTTTTGTAAATCTCTCTAGTCCTGATGCTTTTTTTTTTCCCTTAGAAAACTCATTTATGGCTGTTCAGTTTCTTTTCCTAAAATAAGTTTATTTAGATATTCTATTTCCTCTTCTGTTAATCTGGGCAGTTTATGTTTTTGTAAGTATTCTTCTATTTCATTTAAATTGTTAAATTTATTGGCATATAATTGGGCAAATAAGTAGAAATGATTCCTTTGATTTCATCTTCTTTTTATTTTTGATACTAGCAATTTAATTTTCTTATTTTTTAAAAAACCACAACAAGCAATTGTTTATCTGTTTTATCCACTTTTTTCATAAGATCAGCTCCTAGTTTTTTTACTAATAAAATGATTTTCCTACATTCAATTTTATTAATATCACCTCTGATTTTCAGGATTTCCAATTTGGTGTTTAATTGGGGGTTTTAGATTTCTTTTTATTTTTTTTTAATTTCATATCCAATTCATTGATCTATTTCTTTCTCTATTTTATTGATATAAAAGAAAAAAGTAGGATTTAAAACAGGATAAATCAGGCTTTATAATTGGTACAATATATAAATAGTTGGAGACAAAGAGAGGAAGAGTATTCCAGGTTGAAAAGGCAGTGTTAAAGGTAGGAATGAATGTATTGTGTGAGAGGAAACAATAGGGTGACCTGTCTAATATTTTGGTTAAGTACTTTGATTATGTTTTATGTCTTTCAGAGCACTCTATCTTGTAGGTGCTTAATAAGATTGTGAGATTAAAATTAGGAAAAATGGCTAAGCAGAATGAAGACAGGCTATGAAAGGCTTGACACCTAGGTAACATTTAGATTTTATAAAATAGGCAATTGCAAACTTTTTTTTAGGTTTGCCATTACTGTATCAAAGTATACTATAACTAGGTGCCAAATGGGGGGGGTTGTCTTTTTTTTTTATTATTAATACTTTTTATTTGCAAAACATATGTATGGGTAATTCCTAAACATTAACCCTTACAAAGCTGTCTGTTACAAATTTTTCCCCCCTACTCCCCACCCCTCCCCTAGATAGCACGATATCCACTACATGATAATTATGTTAGAATACTTAAATCGAATATATGTATAGTTATTGCCACACATCATTTTTTTGTTCAGGAGAAATCGTATCTATAAGAGAGAATAATCCGATAAAGGAAATACAATGCAAGCAAACATCAATAAAGAACATGAAAATGTTATGTTGTGGTCCACATTTCACATCCCTCTCTCTGGGTGTATATGGCCTTCTTCACTGAACAATTGTAATTGGTTTGAAGCATTTCATTGTTGAAGAGAGTCATGTCCATTAGAACTGATCCGCATATAGTACTGTTGTTGCCGTGTACAACGATCTCCTGGTTCTGCTCATCTCACTCAGCATCAGTTCATGCAAGTCTCTCCAGGCCTCTCTGAAATCGTCCTGTTGGTCGTTTCTTACAGAGCAATAATATTCCATAACATTCATATACCATAATTTATTCAGCCACTCTCCAATTGATGGGCATCTACTCAGTTTCCAGTTTGTAGCCACCACAAAAAGAGCTGCCACAAACATTCTTGCACATGTGGGGCCCTTTCCTTCTTTTATTATTTCTTTGGGATATAAGCCCAATAGAAACACTGCTGGGTCAAAGGGTATGCACAGTTTGATAACTTTTTGAGCATAGCTCCAAATTGCTCTCCAGAATGGTTGGATCCGTTCACAGCTCCACCAACAATGCATCAGTGTCCCAGTCTTCCCACATCCCCTCCAACATTCATCGTTATCTTTTCCTGTCATTTTAGCCAATCTGACAGGTGTGTAGTGGTACCTCAGAGTTGTCTTAATTTGCATTTCTCTGATCAATAGTGATTTGGAGTACCTTTTCATATGATTATAAATAGTTTTAATTTCATCATCTGAAAATTGTCTGTTCATATCCTTTGACCATTTATCAGTTGGAGAATGGCTTGAATTTTTATAAATGTGAGACAATTCTTTACATATCTTAGAGATGAGACCTTTATCAGAACCCTTAAATGTAAAGATGATTTCCCAATTTGATTAGGTGCCAAATTGTTAACCAAAAAAGTTAATTGAGGAATTTTCATTTATATTTTTCTAAGGAACTTATTTAAGTCTAGTAAAATATGACTTTGACTATATTCTGTTCTAGTGTCCTGTACCTATATGCCATGGGAAAACATTCACTGCCATCCGAAGCTCTCCTCTCACAGTTACTGTGGATTGGCAGACTATTAAGTAAGTAACAACAAAAATAGGTTATCGGTTCTTTGGAAACTTAAAATGATATGTATATGTGTTGTTATTATCATACTGTAGAATAAAATTTGTTATAAGTAGTGCAATATGGATTAAAAACATTGATCAGTAATATACAGGTTTTATGTGATGAAGGGTTTGCTGAAAGTTTTATTGTAATTTATTGTAGTTATTCATTGAACAAGGTGATAGGCCATGGGAGAAGTATTACAAAGGAACTCTGCATAATAACTAGTATCAAATATATTCAAGGTAAATTCACAATCAATGAAGAAATGAAATTATTAGTAACTAATCAATCCAATGAAATGCATAAATATTTACAAAAATGTAAATTGCCCTAATATATATCCTTGATACCTAAATCAAGGAAAGCCAAAGCAAAGAAGAAAAACCATTAGGGACTAAAGTCTCTAATGAAAATTGATGTAAAAATTTTAAATACAATATTAGCAAAGAAATTATATCATCATATCAAAAAGATTATACATTATAGTCAGATTGAATTTAAACCAGGAATAAAGGTAATTAGTTATTTTAATAGCAAGTACAACAAAAATTCATATGATGGTATCAGTACATATAGAAAACTTTTGACAAAACACAAAATTCATTCTTGTTAAGGAAAAAAAATACAAGACGTAGAAATAAGCAAGTATTTAATATAATTAGTATTATCTGTTTAAAACCTTAAGCCAGCATTATCTGCAATGGCAATAAACTAGAAGCCTTTCCAGCAAATCAGGGATAAAGTAAGGACATCCATTATTACCATTGCTATTCAATGTGGTGTCAAATGTTGCAATAAGACAATAGAAAGAAATCAAGGGAATAAACATAGGTGAAGAAGAAACAAAATTATCACTTTTTCCAGATAGTATGATGGCTTAGATAATCCTAAAGAGTCATCTTTATAAATGTATTGGTACAATTAACTTTAGTGAAGTTGCAGAATATGAAATTAAGCCATTTAAATCATTAGCACTTTTATATCTTACTAACATAATCTAACATAAAGAGAAAAAATTCCGTTAAAAATTTACTACAGAAAGTATAAAATACTTTGGAATATACCTGCCAAGAAATTCACAAGAAATATATGGACAATCATAAAACATTCTTTATAGATATAAAGACATTTTTTAATAATTAGAAAAATGTTAATTTCTCATGAGAATTCTGAGTGAATATAACAAAAATGACAATGTTGCTTAAATTAATTTATTTATATAGTGTCATACCAATCTAACTACCAAAAAGTAATTTGTAGAGTGAAAAAAAATTAGAATTCATTTGGAAAAATAAAAAAATCAGGAATATCAAGGGAATTTAGGCAAAAAAGTGGCAAAAAATAAGGCCTAGTAGTACCAGATCTCAAACTACCATATAAAATTCTAGTTCCCAATACCATTTTGATAATGGGTAAAAAATAGGTTGCTTACTGAAGTAGATTAGGTATAATTTATATAGAAACAAATAAGCACCATAGCAAAAACCCAAAGATTCCAGTTATTTAGACAGGAACTCACCATTCAACAAAAACTGTTGGTAAAATTTGAAAACAAAGTGATAGAAACTAGGAATAGAACATTTCATACCCTATACCAAGATAAGCTTCAAATGGATACATGACTTTAATATAAAAAGTAACATCATAAATTAGAGAACTAAGGAAGAAATTACCTGTCAGCTCTATGGATAGAGAAAGAGTTTATAACCAAATGAGAGAGTATATATCATAGGAGGTAAAATGGTTAGTTTTGAGTATATACAATTTTTTAAAAAATCTTTAAATAAACAAAGCCAGTGTAACCAAAATAAGAGAATTAGGTAGATGGGGGGGGCAGGAATCTTTAATAAAAACAAAAAACTTTGAAACACTTAGAAACTCAGATTTAACTAGTCAAAAGACTGGTTAAAATATGCCTGATAGAGATATAATGAACTCAGCACAGGATGAGACTTTTTTTTTTTTTTTTTTTTTACATCGCCAGCACAAGAATTTTTGTTTCACTATTTTCTTTGTTACAGGTTTTGTTTTGTTTTTGTTTTGCTTTCTCATTAGGGAGGGTAAAGAGAGTGGAACAGAAACAATGTAGATTTGAAAGTCTATGGCAGTTGATGAATTCAAGTGAAACAGTATAGAGAAGGGAAAGACCCACAGTTAATAGATCTGATATGGATCAAAATCCAATAGATGAGAAGGAATCATCAAATAAATAAGAGGAGAATCAAGAAAGAATAATGTCTGGAAAACAGAACAGTATCAAGGAGAAGTAGATAACTGAAATGTCAAAGATTGCACAGAAGTCAAGGGAGATGTGGGCAAGAACAAAGGTATGGCCATCTTTTGGTGTAACTAAAGAATGAGAGGAGATTATTTGGGAAACTGAGAGGGAATATCAGTGTGTTTATTGAGACTTCTTAGAGTAAAGGGCAGGAGGCAAGAAGTGGAGGATTGTGAGCCAGGCCCTCATTTCTTAGAAGAAAGAAAAGGAGTGCCTAGAAGTTGATAGCCAACAGGTACCAGAATTTTCATTAAGTGGTAGTTATGGGTTAAGTGGATTTCAGAGGAGCAGAGGTTACTAAGAAATGGCAATAATGGAAGAATCTTGAAGTTGATAATGAAGAGGATGAAATATGCTAATTCTTCCACCTGAAATAGTGAGTCAGCCAGACTATCTTTGTATCTTTAGCATCTAACAAATAGTAGTCTTTTAATAAAATGTTGATTAATTGGTGTATAGGTCTAGTGAACTGTTTGTCCTCTGTACACACACACACACACACACACCCCTCTACCTAGCTATCTATCTGCTACAACACCTGAAGAAACTGGTTTTCTAGGGCATTACAAATCATTTTAATGCTTACAGTTTGCAACCGTGGAGGAAATGTGTGATTCTTATATCATATATAATTATATATATTATGTATATTTATGTTATATATATGTGCATATATATATATAATTCCAAAAATATAGAATTTGCTAAAATAAGTTTTGACCTCACTATTTAAATGGAAAAAGTGGTAAGGAATTATGTTATTTTTACTATTATATACAATATCTAGTTTACCTCCATGTTAAGGGATACTTGCATATTTGATGAGCAAATTTATAACATGTAAAAGAAGAAATAAAATCAGTGTATCTATGAACTTGTATTTTACTGTCTTTGTAGAATTCAGGAATTGATGTCAGATGACCAGAGAGAAGCAGGTCGGATTCCTCGAACAATAGAATGTGAGCTTGTTCAGGACCTTGTAGATAGCTGTGTGCCAGGAGACATAGTCACTATTACAGGAATTGTTAAAGTATCAAATACTGAAGAAGGTATATTATAAATTTTGTTATTTCTTTTTTTTTTAATGAAGAGCTAATGAGTAGCTATTCATCTTCCATCTTTTTATTAGAATTTGGGATATTTCCAAATCTATTGTCATATTCTAGACTTTAGACATAGTATTTATTATGAAGGTGTAACATTTACTTTTATTTGAAGTTTCTTTTGTAGTTCACCATGTCTTGATTTTGTAACTTGAATAAATAAAGGGAAAATTTTAATTGTTTTATTTTTTTAGGTTCTCGAAATAAGAATGACAAATGCATGTTCCTCTTATACATTGAAGCAAATTCTGTCAGCAATAGCAAAGGACAAAAAACAAAAATTTCTGAAAATGGAGCAAATTATGGAATGTCTATGGAGTTTTCACTGAAAGATCTTTATGCCATCCAAGAAATTCAATCTGAAGAAAATCTTTTTAAGCTTATTGTCAAGTATGGATGAGTAGTTATTTTAATGCTTAAGTTATATGTTTGAAGCTCATTATAATATAATACTCATCTCTTATTGACCTGGTGATTGTGCTTCATTATTATCCTGCCTTGCAATGTCATTTACATGGTGCTATCTTTCTGAAAGAAAGCCCTACATTTGAAGCCAACAGAGACCTGTGTTCCAATCCCACTTCTGACCTTAGCTGATATGACTATGAGCAAGTCATTCAACTCTTCTGAGTCTCAGTTTCCCCATCTGTAAAGCGGAGATAGCAATATTAGTACCTATTTCACAGGTTTGTTTTGAAGAACATATGAGAAAATGTATGTAAAGCATTTAAAGTACTGGATAACTTTCAGCTGTTATTGTTTGTACTTTACATTCTGGGAAGTCAGTTGAAGATACAAAGGAGTATTGTTGTAGGAATATAGATACATTTTTCTTATACCCTATTGCTCACTTTGATTTTGTACTTTGGAGCCTTATGATCTCTTTGCACTGAACTTGAAATATTAATTAACAAATTCACCATTATTCATAAATCTTCACTATGGTATTGATAGTACACCTAGTATAAAAACTGACCCCCTTAGAGAGGTTAAATGACTACCAAACTTCACCCGAAAGTAAATGTCAGAGGCAGGTTTTGAACTTAAGTCTCCATGATTCTAAATCCACTGTTCTACGATGTCATACTTTGCCTCATAGCTCTTCAGTTTTTCTTTATTCTTAAACATTCGAAGATGCCTCCCTGAATAAGAAAACCACAAAAACTTACAAAAGCAGAAATTTACCTCTGAGCTACAGTTATTATATTCACCAGGGTACTATTATTATGGGAATTGGAAGACTCTACTTCCTCCAAATCCCCTCCATATAAATAAACATTTAACACTGTATTTCTATAGCTCTTCATAGATGGTCATATTTATCTAATGATGGGCATTTATTTTTTGTTAATTTGATTTACTTAATATTTTATATTTAGAATATTTTATAGCCATATCAATTTCCACAATTTTATGAATTTTATTGTCCTTTTAAAAATAAAAAAATTAGCATTAGAGAAGTAAAATTAATTGCCTAATTCTATAGGATCATAGATTTAGAACTAGAAAAGACCTTAAAGATGATTGTTTCAACTCTTTATTTTCCAAATTACATAACAGATTTAGGGGACTTGCCCAAGGTTGTAACAGGTAGTAACAGAGATGGAATTTGCACCAGGTTCTCTGACTCCAAAACCAGTTCTCTTCCTACTTTCCCATTCTGCCATGATATCTATAGAAGATCAAAATGTTTGACATAGTTTTATTTTTCTTCTATGTGACTTTGTTTTTTTTAAGTAAATATGACAGTTGTGTGACTTTTTTCCTGTTACTTTGTTTCAATTCTATCCCTTCCTTATTGACATTCTTTGAGAATGTCATAAACATAAACATAAGCTATAGACCACTAATAATTTTGGAATATAGTAGGCAATAAATGGTTACATGTTTCCAAAAAAGGCAGGGGGGGCAGAGTATATATAATTAAATTTAGTAAAAATTGGTACAGTTGATATTCTCTATATTTATTGTGATTATGATAATAGCTCATAGCATTTATATAGCATTTTAAGTTTTGCAAAACTATATTAACAATCCTGGGAGGTAGATGCAATTCTTATCTTCATTTTATAGAAGAAGCTGAAGGGGATAGAGCTTAAATAATTTGCTCAAAGTCATAACACTAGTAAGTCTCTGAGGTAGTATTCCAGCATTGGTCTTCCTAACTCCCAAGTTTAGCATTCTATCTTTTATGCCACATTGTTTTATCTACTTTTTCTAATGGTTGAATGTTCACTGGTGCATATTCATTCATAGTTTTGTTTATACAGTCCTCCATCTAAAGTTCAAGTATGTCATCTACTATCTTCAATATATTGTTATATATATCCAGTTGATCATTTAATACAAATATGTATACTCTACGGCTAAAAACCAATTTAAAATCTATTTCTGGAAAAGGCTTAGTAGGGGGTATAATTCACTTAAGATAATTAAAATGCTTATTCAATGTCTTGACTGTGTGCATACAAAATATTCCTCCTTTTTCTTTTCTTTTCTTTTTTTTTTTTAAGATTAGTATGAAGGGCAGCTAGGTGGTGCAGTGGATAGAGCACCAGCCCTGAAGTCAGGAAGACCTAAGTTCAAATCTGGCCTTAGACACTTAACACTTCCTAGCTGTGTGACCCTGAGCAAGTCACTTAACCCTAATTGCCTCAGGGGGGAAAAAGATTAGCATGAGTCAAAAAGGAAGAATTTTGAGAATTTAAATGTAGTAAAAATTTGTTGGAATTTTTTTGGGGGGGAAATGTTTTTGAAAAAAAGCAAATGAAAATTCCTCAATCCCTTATAATTTTTTTAAAAAGATAATGAATTTTGACATTATTTCAAAGCTAGTTCTTTTTGTTTTTCAGCTCACTTTGTCCTGTAATTTTTGGTCATGAAGTAAGTATTATACATTGTTTAATTTTGTTCTTATTTTAAGTGAAAATCTACTGTCTTCATTTAGTAAATATGATGTCTGAAGAATTTTGAAAATAGTTATAAAATAGGTAAAAATAACTGATCTTAATGAACATGAATTGTTAATTTTAATTATTTCTTATTTAGCCTATATATAACTTGCTTTGTATATATTTGTATGTCTCCCTCATTAGATTATAAACTCCTGAGGGCAGTCTCTTTTGCCTCTTTTTTCTATCACCAGCACTTAATATAGTGCTTGGCACATGATAAATTCTTAATAAATTTTTATCGGTTGATTTTTTTTCTCCTGTATGTAGTCACTTGAATCATTAATTTCACAAATTAATGTTATAAATTTACAAGGTAGTCTTGATAGTAGTCACCTTCAGGAAAATTAGGGAGATAGCACATGAAATGAGCTCTTATTATAATTTCAGAAATATAATGTCAGAGGAAAAGAGGAGGTAAGAAGCAGTTATTAATTCTTTTCCTTATTTCTGATGAGTTGTATTTTTTTTACATTCTAGCTTGTTAAAGCTGGTTTGGCATTAGCACTCTTTGGAGGATGTCAGAAATATGTGGATGACAAAAACAGAATTCCAATTAGAGGAGATCCACATGTCCTAGTGGTTGGAGATCCCGGATTGGGAAAGAGTCAAATGCTACAAGTAGGTTGTCACATTATATTTAGAGATCTTACTTGTAAAATGCAAGTATATTTCATAATTATCGCTTAACTACTATTTTCCACATGGAATAGAAACCCTTAATATAGAAATTGAGTGCCAGTTACTTCAAGAGGCCTTTGCTCATTCCTTCAGGTGTTATCCTTTTGTTAGTTTTTTGTATATCCTGCATTTATTTATCTGTGAATGTATTATGAATCTGGAGAATTCAAACTTCTAGGGAGTAGGTAGGACTGTCCCCAATTTTGCATTTGCAACCCTAGGACCTGGTGTCTAGGCACTTTGGATGTTTTTGGTATAGATATATAATACACTTGTTTTATCAGGCTTATTCTGTACATGATAAGCCTGTTTCCATAAACTTGATTTGATGCCTAATTTAAGGAGATTTGTATAATGAGTCAGGGAGATAATTCTTTTATTAGTTCTTTCAAATTGCAATCACCTACTTATCATTGATTATAGCTCAAATAAGTTGATGTCTTGTCATCCATATTCCTCAGTTTAAAATTCCCATCTTTGATGTCCTGCCCATTGCCTTGCTTTTATTATGTGAGATGAGTTTCCTAATGATGAGACCAAAGTAAAAATCATGGAAGTACAATAGCATCACCAACTGGCCTTTTATATAATTGTTTGTAAGTGTAAAAGCTGAGGAGCTATTGAATATTTAGAGAATTATAATATCAAAATTTTGATTTATCTGCTCCATAATTAGTGATGATAAGGAGCCCAGAGTTTTTTATTTTCTTTATACTCTGTATTACATATTGTGCACATCGTGTAATAAAAAATGACACATGGTAAGCACACATTTTTTGCTTTTTCTTTTTCATTCATTCCATTGTTTTGCATTTTTTGGTATATTTCTGACTGTATTCATTGAGGAGAATAATTACAACATAGCTGACAATACACAATAGAGCTTTAAAATTTGTAAAGAGTTTATATATTTTATCTCATTTTATCCTCACATAAACTTTGTAAAGTAAGCACTAGTATTATCTCCATTTTTAACATAAGTGTACTACTGAGCCTTAGATAGGCAAATGACTTACCCAGAGTTATATAATTACCAGTTGTGTGAGGGTAGTATTCAAACCTATGTCTTTCTTACTCAAAGTCCAGCACTCTGTCCACAGGTTCATACTGCTCTTGAGATCTGAAGTGTTATTACTACTTTACCATCATACTTTGACCAAAAGTTTGGTGCCATATATAAGCTACTCATATCATTTACTCATATCAAATATGTTTTACAAATTACTCATTGCATGAATTTTTTTCTTATTTTTTATAATTTAGAACATTTTTATTCTTCCACATTTGTATTCAAAAATCATTAATTCTGTGACTGTCTATACACAGTAATGATTCAATTAGCAATCCTGAATGATAACAGTAGAATTGATAATTTTTTTTAGTTTTATTAGAATCCTTACTTAAAAAAGGCCAAGTGGATTTGAACTCTGAACTTTTTTTTTTCAAATTTTGGGCTTCTAGACAGTTTTATGTGCTTCATACTCTTTTGTTTAAAATATTTAATTTCATTTTAAATCATTGTAACTGTAATTTAAAAAAAATTATTTGAGTTTTAAAACTATTAATATTTTAATTACCCCTGCTGGTAATTTGCCAAATTACAAATAGGAACACTCTATTTATTTTTTTTTCAAGTTGCCAATGTGTCTTACTTTAATTACATGTTCTGGATTAGGCAGGATTATAAATCTCCTCCAGAATTTTTTTAGAGTCCTGAATGTCTTGTATATATATTTAAATTAAAGAATTTCTAAAAAAGGTTGTAAAAAGATCTTAGTGGCCTCTCCTAAATCTGTTTTATAAGACAAGCTTTAGAAATTTAGAACCTAGCATGGTGCTTTACACAGAGTAGGTGATTAAAATATTTAACTTTTGCCATTTGAATTTAAACATTAATTTTATAATTCTTAAGTGTCTACTGTTTACACAGCATGCTTGACAATACCAAGATAAATTAGACAGTCCCTTCAGTTGCTGTTTGATAAAGAAAGTAACAAAAACAAATTAATTGTATTATAATATAGGATATGAAAATCCAGTAAAAGGTACAAATTTGTCAATCAAAAATCATTTATTAAGTACTGAATATCAAGTATTGTACCAATAACTGAAGAGGCAAATAAGTATAAAATCAGTCTAACTTATGAAATGTGTTCTAATAGAGGAGACGAGATAATCAGACACCTACAAGAAATATATAGAATAGATGGGAGTTAATATGCGATAGAAAGGTGCTATCCGGTGAGTGGGAGACTACAAAAGGCCTTCTGCAATGACAGGTACTTGACCTGAGTTTTAAACGAAACCAGGAAAATGAAGAGGTAAGGCATTTAAGCATAGGTACATCAGTGCAAAGATTTGGAATCAAGAGATTAAGTGTCATGTTTAAGAAATAGTAGTAGAAGACCAATGCAGCTAAAACATAGTGTGTGTAGAGGTTAATAATGTATAAAAACACTGGGAGGGCAGGGTAGAGCCATGTAAAGATTTAAATATCAAACAGGATTTTATATTTGACTCTGGATATAAAAGGAAGTTACAGGAGCTTATGGAATCGGGTCAGACCTGTGCTTTAGAAAAATCTCTTTGGCCACTGAGTTGAGGATGAATTAGATTAAGAAAAAACTTGAGCCAAGGAGACTAGTTGGAGGGCAATTGCAGTGGTCCATGTAAAAGATAACAAGCCTAGTTCAGGCCCTAGGCTTGTAGCTATATGAATAGAGAGGATACATATAATAGAAACATTCTGAAGGTAGACAAATAAGTATTGATTGTTTACTGGACTAAGCACTGTGCTTAGTACTTTACAGATGTCATTTGC
The DNA here is from genome assembly GCA_023553655.1 of Myrmecobius fasciatus. Classification (NCBI taxonomy): domain Eukaryota; kingdom Metazoa; phylum Chordata; class Mammalia; order Dasyuromorphia; family Myrmecobiidae; genus Myrmecobius; species Myrmecobius fasciatus. Next base: position 133,122 of record JAJPUD010000464.1, on the reverse strand, counting down.
TCCCCACAATATCCTTGGGAAGTAGGTGATGTATTATTATCACCATATCATAGATGAGGAAACTGAGACAGAGGTTTAAGTGACTTGCGCACATATATAATATGTGTCTGAGACTAGATTTTTACTCGTCTTCTTGCCTTCAGGCCTACTGCACCACTGAGCTAATGAGGACAGAAACCAGACTGCCCAGGATTTAGAAGTGAGAAAAGAGGAAATAAAGACACTAATTGTAGACAGTTTTTTCTCTTTAACCACAAAGGAAAGAGATAATGGTGATAGAAAACAGAGATGGTATAGTGAAATAATATAAGATGAAAAGAAACTCATCCAAGATTGGAGTGAAGAAATAGATAGTGGGAGAAAATAACTGATGATTTGAGATAAGGGAAACTCATGGAAAACAGTCTTAATTTTTTCAGTGAAATCATAGAGGCAAGGTCCTCATCTGAGAAGATGAGGAAAGGAGTGTATGGGAGGCTTGGAGAAAGATAAGAAGGATTAGAATAGCCATTGTAGAGAGTGATATAGCAGATTATTTAAGGAAGAATAAATTGTTTGTCCTGATGCAGTGAGGGCCAGTTGAAATCAGATAACATAAATGTGTAATAAATCTAGTTAACACAGTTCTATCATTATGTCCAATTCCATTCAACAGCATATGAATAGATATGAAGGAGACAGATGGTGAGAATAATTCAGGGTTCATGTTTGGTAAGATTATCATCAATGGGACAACAGAGCTGTGAGGGTAAGAGTATGATGTAGAGTTTAATGATCTGATTTACCAACAGGTCAAAGTAGAGAAGAGAAGAGAATATAGCCAGAGTGTGAGTAGCGGCTTAAGAAAGAGCTGAGGAGGGGATAGACTGACAGTCATGCTTGAAGGATGAAGAAAAGGGTTAGAGGTCATGAAGCATAGGGAAAGATGGAAAGATAAAAAATTATGATCTGATGAAGGAATTTATGGCCTGGACAATAGGGAAGTGGAACATTTGATAAGGTCAAATGTTTAAACTCTATGGGTAGGTCAGGTACAATTAAGAAACTGAGCACTGAGAAGTTAAGAGTATTTGAGGACCTGTTGATGTCTATGTTTAAATCCCCTCATATGAGGGCAGAGATGATAAGAAGAATAAGATTGCGAGACAGGCATTGAGGAAAGAAATAGAATGTCCTGGAGGTTGATAAGTAACAGCTATCAGGTTTAGATTGAATGATAAATTTGTATTGTTTGAGCCTTGATAGAAGAGAGGGCTTTTAGAGACAGTAGTAGAGGCAATCTGAAAGTATTAGTGGGGAAAAAGGAATATTCTGTCTACTCCACCAGGATTGGTGAGGAATGGAGGTGTAGTGTGAGAGAAATTATTTATAGCCAGTACTAGAAAAGATATCAATAGAAATGTTTCAACAGGAATTGGACAAATCTCTGTGAGGGCCAGAAGATAGAAAGAGTGAGAGGAAAAAAGAGATTTAAGGTAAAAGTTTGTAATTTATGGACATATTCCAGAGAATACAGGGAAGAAGTAGACAGATATGGGGTGGGAAAGAAAGGGAATAACGTTAAGATAGAAGAGGTAGAGAGTTAAGCTTTGTATACTGACAGCCTGGGGTTCAAAATCACTGGAACAAAGAGATTATGAGACTATGAGACCATGCCAGCAATTTAGCAGTGAGTCCTAGTGATTGAGGGAAAAGATTGTTGAGGTTAGCAGATCATATGATACTGAGGTCTTGCTTTAAGTTTAGTCTTCTGACAGGCAATCATGTTGTATCCTTGTTTCCTAGAAGCCTTCACAGGAGATAGTTAGAGGTGGAGGTATAGGAGCCTGGTCAGGAGGTAGGGGTGACTTACTTTTCCTGGAGAAGACCCTAGAGAGCAGAAGATGGAAGAGATCTTTGGTCTCAAAGGGCAGCTTGGCATTTGGAGTGGTCCTGAAATAGGGATCCATCAAAGTATAAGAATCTAGAAGATGGAAAGATTACTTCCAGTTCCTTTGAACTGGGACTTGAAGAATATATACGGATTGAACAGATGGGAAAAGTATTCCCGATAGAACAATTAATGTATGCTCAGAAAATAGCTAACATTAAAGTGGTTGGGGGGAAAGCAGCCCAAGTAATTGGGCTGAAAATCCAGGTTACAACTAAATCTTGGTGTATAGATTGTTTTGAATAATATTTGAATAGGAGGAATTCAGATATTTCTCAATAACCAATTTTGGCAGCATTTAAAGTTTCTGAATTGAGACATGATTTGTAAATTTGCTTTTTAAATACTCTACTACTAGAATAATGAATCAGTAGAGGGAAGACTAAAAATTAGGAGAATGGTAATAGGTTTGAATAGAGATAATAAGGAACCAAAACTTTGATAGGACTAGTGGAAATAGAGAGGAATTGATATTTATAAGAGAAATATAAAGGTAGAATCAAGAGAAGTTAGGAATTAATAATGAAGGAAGGTTTGAGAATTCAAAAATGGCACAAATACATATATATATATGTATACACATATACACATACATATATATATATATATTTGTGTGTGTGTGTGTGTGTGTGTGTGTGTGTGTGTGTGTGTTCACTTTTTGGTTTTCTTTTAGTGACCTTACCTTATTTTCCTTAGGCAGTGTGTAATGTTGCTCCACGTGGTGTTTATGTTTGTGGTAATACAACTACTTCATCTGGTCTGACCGTCACACTTTCAAAAGATAGTACATCTGGAGATTTTGCCTTAGAAGCTGGTGCCCTGGTACTTGGTGATCAAGGTAAGAAAGAAAAATGAAGCCAAGTTCAGTAGACTAAAGGTTTTTATTATTTTCTCTTCCTAAATTTCTTTCTATTATTTTTAGTATATTGTTTGCAAAGTATTAGAATATAGGGATACTTCAACAATTGGGAACAAACTGTACCAATGTAATGGGAAAATAGCATTGTCATATAATTAGTTTTTATATTTTAAAAAGAGTGGCAATTATTTTTTTGGAAGTAGCACCACAAAATTGAAAGATTTGCATACTTTGGAATAGCCACTAAACATCTTTAACCTAATTTCTAGATGTAGCCATATGAAAATCCACTCCTGGATTTTCAGAAATATCTGAGAGCCATAATGTAATTATTGGCTGTTCATCAGTTTATTTAAAACTGGTTTTGAGGAAAGCAAATTATTGTTACCAGTGCTCATTGTGAATGTTAACAGAGGTTAAGTATGAAAGTTGGTAATTTGAAGTATGAAAAATCATAAAGCAGGTATTCTATCATGAAACAAATTATTGTACACAATGGAGCTAAACATATGTTACATAACACCAACATCTCTATTATATATTGCAGCATCATAGAGTACAATTCAGTAAGTGCTAAATAAAAGATCAGTGAAACTTATGGTACTGGAACAGTGAATCACATCTCAAAATCTGTGGTTATTACTGTTTTGTTGTACACAAATAAAAAGCTACTCATTAAAAAATGAAAATTTTAAGGTTTGATTTTATCCTTATATATTCTTTATAAATTATTATTCTTTTATATTGTTCACTGTTGTAAAATCTGCAAGTCAAAAAATTCTTTTTTAAAATTTGTGGACAAATAAGAAAGTGAGTAATTATGTGGACTTCAATACATTATGTAGAAGATCCTCATAAAATATTGACATGGATAGAAAGTAGGCATATAGGTCAGTAAGTGTTGAATCTCTCTCAATACCCTTTTAGATACTAATCCAGGTTTTTACCATACCATTGATATCTTCCTGTCCTGCAATTTTTTTTTCTAATTTAATATTTTATTTTTCCCCAATTATATATAAAAACAATTTTAACATTCTGTTTTCAAATTTTGAGTCAAATTCTCTCCTTTATTCTACCTCCTCATTCAAGAGGCCAGCAATTTGACATAGGTTATATATCTGTAGTTGTGCAAAACACAATTCTATGTAACTTATGCTGTGAAAGAAAATACAGACAAAAAAAATCCCAGAAATATAAAGTAAGGAAAATGTATCTTTGATCTGCATTCTGGCTGTGGGTTCTTTCTCTAAAGATAGGGAGCACCTTTTATCATAAGTCCTTCTGAATTGTCTTAGATCATTACTGAGAATAGCTATGTTACTCACATTGGATCAAAGTCTTTCCTAGTTTTTCTGAGAGCAGGATTGCTCAAAATCTGCTATTTCTTGTAGCAGTCATTAATATACAACAACATGTTCAGCCATTCCCTTATTGATGGACATCCCCTCAATTTCCAGTTCTTTGTTACCACAAAAAAAACCAAAAAACCTGCTATAAATATTTTTGAACATGCGGATTCTTTTCCTTCTTGTTTTTTATCTTTTTGGGATAAAGACCTAGTATGCTATTGCTATACAGGATTTTATAGCCCTTTAGGCATAGTTCCAAATTGCCCCAGAACAGTTGATTTAGTATACTGATTCATCAACAGTACATTAGCCAAGAATGGATTAGCTTTTTAATTTTCCCCCATCCTGTATAACCTTTGTCATTTTCCTGTTCTGTCATATTAGGTCATCTGATAGGTATGTGGTGGTAGCTGAGAGTTTTTTTAATTTGCATTGTTATAATCAATACTGATTTAGAATATTTTTTCATATAATTATAAATAACTTAGATTACTCTGCTGAAAACTGCCTATTTATATCATTGTGCCATTTATCAATTTAGGAATGGCTCTTATTTCTATTAATTTGATTTAGTTTTCTATATATTTGAGAAATCAGACCTATATTAAGGAAATTTGCTATAAAATTTTTTTCAGTATAATGATTATCAATTATATATTTCCCTCTATCCTGTTTATCCTATTCTCCTTTCACCCTGTCTATTCTCAAAAGTGTTTTGCTTCTGATTTTACCTTTTCCAATCTACTCATACCTGTGCTTTCAGTCTACATGTACTACTTCTAATTGTCATAATAATGAGAATATTTTTAAGAGTTATAAATATCATTTTCTCATGTAGGAATGTAAATATTTTAATCTTACTGAATTCCTTATGGTTTCTCTTTCCTATTTAGCTTTTTATTCTTCAATTAGATTTTCTATTTGGCTCTGGTCTTTTCATTAGGAATGCTTGAAAGTCCTCTAATTCATTGAATAGCCATTTTTTCCTCTGAAGGATTATATTCACTTTTGTTGGATTAGTGATTATTGGTTGTAGTCCTAGCTCTTTTGACCTCTAAAATATCTAAGCTCTCTCATTCTTTAAGGTAGAAACAGCTAATTGTGTGCCCCCATGATATTTAAATTGTTTCTTTTTGACTACTTACAATATTTTCTCCTTGACCTAGGAGCTCTAGAATTTGGGTTTAATATTTCTGGGAGTTTTCAGTTTGGGATCTCTTTCAGGAGGTTATTGGTGGATTCTTTCAGTATCCATTTTTATCCTCTGGTTCTAGAATGTCAGGGAATTTTCCTTGATAATTTCTTGAAAGATGCAGTCTATGCTCTTTTTTTAATCCTGGTTTTCAGGTAGCCCAGTAATTTTTAAATTATCAGTCCTGGATATATTTTCCAGATTATGTACTTTTCTAATATATTTCACAATGTCTTCTATTTTTATTTTATTCTTTTTTTTTTGGTTTTGTTTGATTGATTCTTGATATCTCATAGAATCATTAACTTCCCCTTGCCCAATTCTAATTTTTAAGGAATTATTTTTTTCAGTGAACTTTTTTGCCCCCTTTTCTATTTGGCCAATTTTTTTTTTCAAATTTCTAAATTTTATTTTATTTGCATAACATATGTGTGGGTAATTCTTCAACAATAACCCTTACATAGCTTTCCGTTACAAATTTTTCCCCCCAACTTCCCCACCCCTTCCCTAGATGGCAGGATATCCACTACATGTTAATTATGTTAAAATATTGGCAAATCGAATATATGTATACATATTTCCAAACTTATCATTGTTGTGCAAGAAAAATCTTATCTACACAAACGATATATCAGATAAAGGAAACACAATGTAAGCAAACATCAATCAAGGAGTATGAGAATGTTATGTTGTGGTCCACATTTCGCATCCCTCTCTCTGGGTGTATATGGCTTTCTTCAGTGAACAATTGGAGGTGGTTTGAAACATATCATTGTTGAAGAGAGCCATGTCCATCAGAATTAATTGTCATATAGTACTGTTGTTGCCGTGTATAATGATCTCCTGGTTCTGCTCATTTCACTCAGCATCAGTTCATGTAAGTCTCTCCAGGCCTCTCTGAAATCATCTTGCTGGTCATTTCTTACAGAACAATAATATTCCATAATGTTCATATACCATAATTTATTCAGCCATTCTCCAATTGAAGGGCATCTATTCAATTTCCAGTTTCTAGCCACTACAAAAAGGGCTGCCACAAACATTCTTGCACATGTGGGGCCTTTTCCTTTCTTTATGATTTCTTTGGGATATAAGCCCAATAGAAATGCTGCTGGGTCAAAGGGTATGCACAGTTTGATAACTTTTTGAGCATAGCTCCAAATTGTTCTCCAGAATGGCTGTATCCGTTCACAGCTCCACCAACAATGCATCAGTGTCCCAGCCCTCCCACAACCCCTCCAACATTCATCATTAACTTTTCCTGTCATTTTAGCCAATCTGACAGGTGTGAAGTGGTACCTCAGGGTTGTCTTCATTTGCATTTCTCTGATCAACAGTGATTTGGAGCACCTTTTCATATGACTATAAATAGTTTTAATTTCATCCTCTGAAAATTGTCTGTTCATATCCTTTGACCATTTATTGATTGGAGAATGGCTTGAATTTTTATAAATATGAGACAGTTCTCTATATATTTTTGAGATGAGACCTTTATCAGAACCCTTGAATGTAAAGATGATTTCCCAATTTATTACTTCCCTCCTAATCTTGTCTGCATTGATTTTGTTTGTACAAAAACTTTTCAACTTAATATAGTCAAAGTTATCTATCTGGTTTTCAATTAAGAGTTCCAGTTCTTCTTTGGACATAAATTTATTCCATCTCAAAAGGTCTGAGAGGTGAACTATATTACATTCCTCTAATTTACTTATAGTATCACTCTTTATATCTAGATCATGAACCCATTTAGATCTTATCTTGGTATGTGGTGTTAGATGTGGGTCAAGCCCTAATTTCTTCCACACTAGTTTCCAGTTTTCCCAGCAGTTTTTGTCAAATAGTGAATACTTGTCCCAAAAGCTGGGGTCTTTGGGTTTATCAAAAACCAAATTGCTATAGTTATTGCCTAGTTTGTCTTGTGATTCTATCCTATTCCACTGATCGACTACTCTATTTCTTAGCCAGTACCAAATGGTTTTGATGACCGCTGCTTTATAATATAGTTTTAGATCTGGTACAGCAAGTCCACCATCGTCAGCCTTTTTTTTCATTAATCCCCTTGAAATTCTTGACCTTTTGTTTTTCCAAATGAACTTTGCTACTATTTTTTCTAGCTCTGTAAGATAATTTCTTGGGAGTTTGATTGGTATGGCACTAAATAAGTAAATTAGTTTGGGTAGTATTGTCATTTTTATTATATTCGCTCGTCCTACCCATGAGCATTTTAAGTTTTTCCAATTGACTAGGTCTGATTTGATTTGTGTGGAAAGTGTTTTGTATTTTAGTTCATATAGTTCCTGACTATCCCTTGGCAGATAAATTCCCAAATATTTTATACTATCAACAGTTATTTTGAATGGGATTTCTTTTTGTATCTCTTGCTGCTGAACTTTATTGGTAATATATAAAAATGCTGATGATTTATGTGGATTTATTTTGTATCCTGC
>JAJPUD010000464.1:42450-120342 GCA_023553655.1 Myrmecobius fasciatus | reverse complement strand
GTCCCACAAATTTTGGTATGTTGTCTCATTGTTGTCATTCTCCTGGATGAAATTTTCGATTGTGTCTGTAATTTGCTCTTTCACCCATTTGTTCTTCAGGATTAGATTATTTAATTTCCAAATAACTTGTGGTCTATTTTCTCCTGGCCTTATATTACATGTGAGTTTTATTGCATCATGATCTGAGAAGGATGCATTTACTATTTCTGCTTTTCTGCATTTGATTTTGAGGTTTTTATGTCCTAACACATGATCAATTTTTGTATAAGTTCCATGAACCCCTGAGAAAAAAGTATACTCCCTTCTATCACCATTCAGTTTCCTCCAGAGATCTATCATACCTAACTTTTCTAGCCTTTTGTTAACCTCCCTAACTTCTTTCTTATTTATTTTGGAATTTGATTTATCTAATTCTGAGAGAGCAAGGTTGAGATCCCCCACTAGTATCGTTTGGCTGTCTATTTCTCCTTGCATCTCTCTTAACTTCTCCTCTAGGAATTTGGATGCTATACCACTTGGTGCATATATGTTAAGTATTGATACTGCTTCATTGTCTATGGAACCCTTTAGTAAAATGTAGTTTCCTTCCTTATCTCTTTTAATTAGATCTATTTTTGTTTTTACTTGATCCGAGATAAGGATTGCTACCCCTGCCTTTCTTTGTTCACCTGAAGCATAGAAGATTCTGCTCCAGCCCTTTACCTTCACTCTGTATGTATCTCTATGTTTTAGATGTGTTTCTTGTAAACAACATATTGTAGGATTCTGGCTTTTAATCCAGTCTGCTACCCGCTTCCGTTTTATGGGAGAGTTCATCCCATTCACATTCACAGTTAAAAGAACTATATCTGTATTCCCTGCCATCTTATTTACCCAGAGTTATGATTATCTCTTCCCTTTCCCCTCTCTCCCTTCCCCCTCCCCAGTACTTTGCTCTTGATGACCACCTCCCACCAATAATCCTCCTCCCTTTATAGTCCCTCCCTCCCCTTTATACCTTTCCCCTAATCCTTCTATTAGTTTATCCCTTTCCTTTTCTCCCCTCCCTCCTACCTTCCCACAAGGAGGGTCAGTGCTTTCTTTGAAGCCAAATGTGTCTGATATACTCTCTTAGAGTCCAGTCTAATGAGAGTAAAATTTACACAATACTCATCACCCTCCCTTCTTTCCCTCAATTATATTAGATCTTCTATGTCTCTTTATGAGATTTTGCCTTATTTTACCTTCTTTATTTTTACTTTATTTTGCCTCCTTTTCCCCCCTCCCCCCTTTTTCTTTTTCAGTATGGTATCCCTTCCACCTCTATTTTCTTTTCCATGATTATCAAAGAAAAATCAAATTATACTGCCATTCTTTAAAGGATACCTATAGTAGGAATATAGTTCTCAAGAGATTTCCTTTTTACCTTTTTATGTTTCTCTCGAGTTCTCTATTTGGAGGTCAAATTTTTTGTTCAGATCAGGTCTTTTCATTAGAAATAGGTGAAATTCTCCTGTATCATTGAATGACCATCTTCTTCCCTGGAAGATGATGCTCATTCTAGCTGGATAACTTATTCTTGGCTGTAATCCGAGTTCTTTTGCCTTTCGGAATATCTGGTTCCAGGCCCTTCGATCCTTCAATGTGGAAGCTGACAGATCCTGTGTAATTCTAATGACAGTTCCTCGGTATTTGAACTGTTTCTTTCTAGCTGCTTGCAATATCTTTTCCTTGGTGCTATAGTCCTGAAATTTGGGCACGATATTCCTTGGGGTTTTAATTTTGGGGTCTCTTTCTGGAGGTGATCGGTGAATTCTTTCAATGCCAATTTTGCCTTCTGATTCTAAAACATCAGGGCAATTCTCTTTCATGATTTCCTGGAAGATAGCATCCAGGTTCTTTTTTTCATCGTGGCTTTCAGGGAGTCCGATAATCCTTAAATTGTCTCTCCTGGATCTGTTTTCCAAGTCAGTTGTTTTTCCTAGGAGATATTTCATATTTTCTTCTATTTTTTCATTTTTTTGTTTTTCTTTAACTGATTCTTGAAGTCTTATTGAGTCATTTACTTCTGTTTGTTCAATTTTAATTTTTAAAGTATTATTTCCTTCAGTTATCTTTTTTAGCTCCTTTTGTAGCTGGCCAATTGAATTTCTTGATTCAATGCATTCTTTTTCCATTTTGCCAGCTTTATTTTTCAGTGAATTGTTGTCTTTTTCCAATTCACCAATTTTGTTTTTCAGTGAATTGTTGTCTTTTTCCAATTCACCAATTTTGATTTTCAGTTCCCCATTTTTATTTTCCAGTGAATTGGTGATTTTTTCCAATTCACCAATTTTGTTTTTCAGTAAACTGTTTTCTTTTTCCAATTCACCAGTCCTATTTTCCAGTTTTTGATATTTCTGTTGCCCTGATCTCAATTTATTTCCCCATTCTTCTTCTAGCTCTCTTTTGAGATTCTTAATGCAATCATCCAGGTAAGCCTTCTGAAAGGGAGACCAACTTAAGTCTGCCTTTGTGGCTTCATCTGGGATTGTTTTCATAATGTCAGGATCTGGGGACTGTTCTATTTTTTCTCTGTAAAAGCTTTCTATGGTGAGAGCTCTCTTCTGCTTCTTGCTCATGATTTAAAGTTGGGATATTGGTCAAAACCAGAGAAAACTGCAACGATTTGTATTTGCCCTGGGGCAGTTTGCCGAGTTGACTTCCGGTCTGAGGCTGGTTGGGCTAGATTCGCACTAGGACCACGTTTTCAGCTGGTCTGGATCCACCCTTTTCCAAAGGCAGATCTGTATTTGGCCAATTTTTAAGGAGTTTTTTTTTTTTTTTTTTTCTTCAGTGGATTTTTGTGCTTTTTTTTTTTTACATATGACCAATTCTGTTTTTTAAGGAGTTCTTCTCTTCAGTGAACTTTTGTATCTTTTTCCATTTAGCTAATTTTACTTTTCAAGGCATTCTTCTCTTCATTGGATTTTTGTGCCTCTTACCATTTGGCCATTTTACCATGTTTTTTTCAGATGTAATTTTCCTCAGTAATTCCTCAGTTTTACCAAATTGTTGACTCTTTTTTCATGATATTCTTACATCATTCTCATTTCTCTTCCCAGTTTTTTTCTCTACCTCTCTTGATTTTTAAAATCCTTTTTGATCATTTCCATGGCCTGAGCCCAATTCATATTTTTCTTGAGGCTTTGGATGTAGGAGTTTTGATTTTATTGTCTTTTTCTTAATGTGTATTTAGATCTTCCTTATCACCATAGTAGCTTTCTATAGTCAGGATCTTTTTCTGCTGTTTGCTTATTTTCCAACATATTTCTTGACTTTTAACTCTATACGAAGTGGAGCTATGCTTCCAGGGTGGTGGGGGCACAGCCCCAAGTTTTAGGGTTTTTTGTTCAGCTTTTTTCAGAAGTAATTCTGAGGATCTGTAAGTTTTCAGTTCTTCCAAATAACATGATCTAAGGAGAGATATGTTTACCACTCTCCTGTGCTGTGTACTGGTCTGTGAGCAACTACAGGCACTCTTCCACCCTGTAACTGTGACTAGGGCTCCTGCTTCCCTGAGGCTTTCAGCTCTAATGTGCTGGTGTTCCTTTTGCCCCTGGGACTGAAACCAGGACTGTGATCCTGATCTGAGTATAAGGTAAAGCAACAGAGTCCTGCTCTCAGTGCCAGCAAAGAAACCTCTATAATCTCCTGATCAATTGTTCCACTTTTACTCTCTGTGGATTGAGAGGTCAGGAAGTTGTTTCTGCTGTCAATGATTCAACCACCCCCAAGGCCTACTCCTTTTTTGTAGGAGTCTAGTCTATGCTGCACTGTGCTCTACTTTCACCCCACTGTAACAAATGTTTTCTACCAATCTTCTGAGTTGTCTTGGGCTGGAAAATTGTTTCACTCCAACCTTTTGTGGATTCTGTCTCTCTAGAATTTGAAAATTTTAAAGATATTTGGAGGAGTTTGGAGTAGAGTTCAGGCAAGTCCCTGCCTTTTTTTCTTCCATCTTGGCTCCTGAACTTATAAATCAGTCCCTTAGTATCATCTAAATTGTACTTCACCTAGCATGCACCTCTTTAATATTCTCAGTATTATTCACAGTTCTAGATTGTTGTTTGTCCTTCAGTCTCAAAGACAACCATGACATCAGGGAGGTAATGTCATGATACAAGTAAATTGGATTTAAGCAAGGGAGAACTATGCAAATTTACCAGCCTCACTTTCCCCTCCAGAGCTAAGTTGAGTGACAAGACTTAGAGCAAGACAACTAGAGATGGCCCTGGATGAAATAAAGAGACTTGTACTATATGAGGAATATAAAATAGGAGTTTATAAGTTATGATTTCCACAGAAATCTCTGAGGCAAATGCACACAAACATAAAGCTGAATACAAAAATTGCTATCAATTTATTCTGCTACCAATAGAATCACAGTCAATATATACATATCAAATCATCTGTAGCTTAGTAAATAAGTCCTAGGGAACAGCTGGAGACATATAGAGATGAGACAATCAGTCTAACTAACTTTTCAGAATAACTACAAATAGAAATTTTGAGAACAATAGTTTGGGTGGATAACTTTTATGGTTGATATGCTATATTAACTACTAGAAACATTTAACTTTTGATCAGCATCTAGAATCATTTATATTAAAAGTACCAGTTTTTTTCATTTTAGAAGTTAGTCAGTTTTAGAACTAGAAGAGTGCCTTAAGGCCCACTGCCTTTGATTTGCAGAGGAGGAAACTGAAGTCCAAAGGTTAAATAATTTTCTTAAGATCACACAGATATTAAATAGCAGGTCTAAAATATTTGAATCCAAGTCCTATGACTCCAAATTCACTACTGAAAACTAAATATTGTAATTAATTTTTAAAAATACAGTAGGCAATTTGGTACTTTATTTAGATAAATACTTTTTTGAATTGAACTCTGTGATGGTATAGTGTACAGTAGGTGATTTCTTATGAGTGAAATTGGTGTTATGTAACATTTTTGTTTAACTATAGTACAGGCAACAGTTCTCTTTATGATGTAATGTTAACTTTATAACTTTTCATACTTAAAACTGCCAGAAATTAGTTGATCATTTATTGTGAAATTCTAGATATTTTAAAGAACTACTGTTTTGCTTCAAGTTGAACTACTTAGATTTAATATGTATTAAGTGCAAGTACTAGGTTATTAATTTATGCATTTGTTTTTAAATTGTGATTTAGTTGTGTTTTATTAGTTTTTCTTATATTTAGCTTGAGAAAAAGTCATAACAGTTATTCCTTTAATCTAAACTTTACTTTAATTGCAGGTATTTGTGGAATAGATGAATTTGATAAGATGGGTAATCAGCATCAAGCCCTGCTAGAAGCTATGGAACAGCAAAGTATTAGTCTTGCTAAAGCTGGCATTGTCTGCAACCTTCCAGCAAGAACTTCAATTATTGCTGCAGCAAACCCAGTTGGGGGTCACTATAATAAAGCCAAAACTGTTTCTGAAAATTTAAAGTAAGTCTTTATTAACAGTTAATGCCTCAATAAAATGGCAGGTTTTTCTTCTAATACAGGCCATTATGTGACCAATTATATTTAGATTTTTTTTTCAGTTGTATTTTTTACTTCAGCTGTGTGAAAAGGGCAACCTATTAAAAAAAATGGGCAAGAAAAAGACATATTGAAAGGTGGTATTATCTTGAGTTGTGGCGACTAGTCCTTCCAAGGAAGAGTGTATCAATCCTAAGGTTAAGAGCAAAGTAGAAATAAGTAAAGTGTATTGGGGCGAGGGTAGGAGAGAAGGAAAGAGTGCCCTTTTCACTCATATATCAGACAGAAAGAAGACATCATGAGCCACTGTGGCCTATGTGCCAGGAATTGCTGACCTTTACACGACAATGCTGTACTTGCTAATTGATCTTTAAAATTAAATTTTTTCATTCTTTTGTTAACTTTAAATTTTTGTTTCTTAAATTTTACTTGGTATTTTTGAGTAATAAGGGAAACAGATTTGTTGATTTTTTTTAATTCTTCTTTTTGTTTATAAATCTTCTAGAATTGGGAGTGCTCTGTTATCCAGATTTGATTTGGTATTTATCCTACTGGATACCCCAAATGAGGATCATGACCATTTACTTTCTGAACATGTGATGGCAATAAGAGCTGGAAAAAAGAAAACAGTTTCAAGTGCCACAGTGTCTCGTATGAGCACTCAGGATTCAAACACCTCTTTGCTTGAAGTTGTCTCTGATAAACCTTTATCAGAAAGACTAAAGGTAGGCATTTCCTCATCAATATGTTTCCTCTTCAATCTTTTTCTTCTGTTTAGATGTGAGAAATTAATACTTTTTTATTGCATTTATATTACATATACTTATGCTCTATTCCTTTACTTCAAGTACTATATGAGAGTTAAGAATAGTATCAGTTTTATTCAAAATAATTAAACTCAAACAGATTTTGAGAGTCAGACTCTTCTTTATACCCATTACATGTGTTGCTTGCTGTTGGTTTTAGATAGATGCTACTTATCATTTTAAAGAAAACTCCATTTATTCTTATGCTCTCTAGTGTTTTTTTTTGTTGTTGTTGGTTAGTAGTCTTTTTTTTATGTATACGTATTTCCATACTTATCTTGCTGTGCAAGAACAAATGCTCTCTAGTGTTTTTAATGGGAATGGATGTTGTGTTTTGTCAAATGTTTTCTCTGCATCTGTGATATAGTCAAATGATTTCTGTTAGTTTGGTTATTGATGTGGTAAATTTTACCGATAGTTTTCCTGATGTTGAATCAGCCTTACATTTCTGTTATAAATCCTACTTGGTCATTGTGTAGTATCTTAGTGATAAGTTGCTATATAATCTCTTTGCTAATAATTTAAAACTATTTGATAATTTTTTAGTATCTTTTTGTTTTATCTATATATGTATAATCCATATAATTGAATCATTGCTTTAGGTTTCTCCTGGAGAAAACTTAGATCCAATTCCACATCATTTATTGAGAAAGTATGTTGGATATTCTCGGCAATATGTTCATCCAAAGTTATCTCCAGAAGCTGCTCAAATTCTTCAAAATTTTTATCTTGAACTTCGGAAACAGACTCAACGATTAAATGGCACACCAATTACCACAAGGCAGTTGGAGTCACTAATTCGTCTGACAGAGGTTATTTTCAGTTGTAAAAATTTTAATAGTTTTTATTTCTTTACTTTTATTACAGTTTGTTGTACTATATTAGTTTTAAAAGCAGATTTGGTGTCTTTCATGAATAGGCACTTGAATACTTCATATACAATCAGAAAATAAAAGATATAAATCCTTTAGTAGATCTTTTAAACACACACAAACTGTGTAAACCAATATCTTTGTAGCTTTCACTATTGCCCATTCTTTCTGGACAGCTTATTAACTTACTGTAGAGCATTCTTTGAAGATTTGGCATAATCTTTTTTTGAAGTACCTAGGAAAAGGATATAAAGTATTCTAGAACTCCAGATTACAAAGTTTTTTATATATATAATATATCAAGGATAATGGAAGGCTTATACTTCTGATAATCAAAAAGTAACTATCATTTTAAGAATTAGGACCTTGTGTTGGTTGGTGTTATCCAAAATAAAATACAAGAGAGATTACTAGGAACTTAATTTCAAAGTAATTAAGTTGAAAAAAAAAAAATCTTTGTATTCTCCATGTTTTACATCGCCGGTTTCATACTTAAGTATTCCAAGGATTCATGACTTTATTCATGTGATTACTCTCTCAACTGATGCAGTTCAAAACACTTCCATACCTTAGCAGAAAATCTTTGTGATTCCTTTCCATTCTAGTAGACCTTCTACTAGCTATTCTCCTCTTACATAGTCTTTGATAAACCAGACTGCTAGTATTTATATACCACTTTATTGCGACTGTAATGCAGATTGTTTTATAAATGTTATTTTATCCAAACATCAATCCTGGAAAGTGGGAATCATATAAGGATGAATAGGAAAAAAATAGGAAAAGACACTAAAATTAAGGGGAGTTGAGGAAGGCTCCCTGTAGAAGACAGAATTTGATGGGACTTAAAGGAAGCCAGGGTGGTCAGAAGGCAGAGCCTAAGAGGAAGAGCTTTCCAATCATGAAGATTCCTAGAGTAGAGACAGTATTCCATTTGTAGAACAGCCAAAAAATCAGTGTCAATGGATCAAAGAATATGTGTTAGGGGAAAAGGTAAAAGAGAGGAGAGGACAAGTTATGAAGGGCTGTGAATGCCAGACAGAGCATTTTTTATTTCTCCTGGAAGTAAGGGAACACTACTGGAGTTTATAGAGTAGAGGGACTTTGTAGAGGGCCAATATTGAATAAATCCATGAACAGCAATAGTCTGCTCCAGGTATTACTTGAGATCTGGATTCTCTTAGCACTAGCAATTCAAACTATTGGCTCAACATCCCTCTAACAATAAGTTATAAAGACATACTTTACACTATGCTGAGGCATTGTAGTATACAGTGAAAGCGTCATTCTTACTATAATAGTATTTCAGATGATCATTTCCCAGCCTATAATAAACTAACATGTTTGGAGTTGTACCTTTAAAATATGTGTAATGCATAAAATATAGTTACCTCTACTGACTATTATTCTAAGAGAGGCAAATATATTAACTTATATTATCTACCAAGATTGAAAATATATTATGAATTTTGTTGAAGGCTCGGACAAGGTTAGAATTAAGGGAAAAAGCAACCAAAGAAGATGCGGAGGACATAGTTGAAATTATGAAATACAGGTAAGATTCAAATTTTAAATTAAACTTAAAAAATTATGTTAAATAAAATAATGCCATTTTGTTGTCCATTAGATTATTGATTTTTATGTACCTGATTTTTCTGCTGAATCATTTCTGTGAAAATGATTTTAATAACAACAATAACAATGTGGACAAGAAAACTGTTTTTTATTATCATCCCTGTAAAATGGTACTAAATATGGTCGAATCAAAGGGGAATCTCACCAAAACATTACATTAATCAATTGATGTACATGTGTGGCTTTAAGGTGTATGGCTTTACTGAAAAGTACATTAAGCAACTTTTTCATGGAAGCCTTTTCCAATGATATTCAAATGTCATTTGGATTCAATAAGTATGAAATTCTTAATTTACACCAAGAAAAATATAAGCTAAATCTTTGAGCTTAAATCCAGAGCTCAAATAGAATCAAGGATAAAAGCAATACTTATGAATATCTTGATTTTCTTCAGGTAAGACATACTGAATATAAAGTCATAAAGGAAACTGGTATAATATGTCAAAAGACTTAGCAGCATCCTGAAGTCAGAATTCAATGGGTGAACACTTTAGTGAAATTAACATCTTGGCAATGCCAGTCTTAACATTTGGTTTTATTTATTTATTTTTTTAATTAATACTTTTTATTTTGCAAAACATGTATGGGTAATTCCTAAACATTAACCCTTACGAAGCTTTCTGTTACAAATTTTCCCCCCTACTCCCCACCTTTCCCCTAGATGGCAGGATATCCACTACATGATAATTATGTTAGAATACTTAAGAAATCGAGTATATGTATAGTTATTGCCACACCTCATTTTTTGTGCAGGAGAAATCGTATCTACAAGAAAGAATAATCCAATAAAGGAAATACAATGCAAGCAAACCTCAATAGAGAACATGAAAATTTAACATTTGCTTTTAGAACAGTGAATGAAAAACAGTAGATTTTGAAATGTCCAAGTAAAAATCTGTATAATATTTTTGAAATATAGGGATCATTACCCAGGGTAGCTATAGGAAGAGTAAGAGCCTTCAGAAAAGGAAGAGAAGGGCATATAA
This sequence comes from Myrmecobius fasciatus, assembly GCA_023553655.1. Lineage (NCBI taxonomy): Eukaryota > Metazoa > Chordata > Mammalia > Dasyuromorphia > Myrmecobiidae > Myrmecobius > Myrmecobius fasciatus. The sequence goes on along the minus strand of JAJPUD010000464.1, from coordinate 110,533 downwards.
ATATTCTCAGATGGCCTATTAAAAAGATTGAAAACTTAAATATTTTTTAAACAAATTCTACACAAAGCTACAGGCTGACAAAATACCTCTGGATTTGATTAGTATAACTGAAAGTGGTTTCATTTATCTCTGTATCTTAAAAGCTCATTAGAAATATATCAACTAACTCTCAAAAATGTTTTCACAAAAGGGGAAGTAGTAGAGATGATAATATAGGCCTTGTGGTATTAACCCTTTAGCTGTAATATTCTTAATGCCCTCAAGCACATTTTTTTAAATAGACTGTTTGATTTCAAGATTCATTTGTATCATCTACAACCATTTGTCTGTCACTATCTCCTGATAGTCTCACTTCTAAAAGTAGCTCATAAAACTAAACCTTTCATTATAGCCCTAATCCAGTTAATGATCATACTATACACAAACACTCTGAAATTACTTCAAAGTTAATTACCAGTTATTTCCTCTTTGTTAATTTGTTATTAGTTTTACTTTTATTATTAGTAATACTTTTTATATTGTTTGGTGCTTGCTATGTTCCAGGGGCTTTTTTGATTCATTTTGAAGCAAAGTATTCATGATATATAGATAAGACTTCTAAGAATCCCATTATATTATCTCAGTAGGTCATTATAATGTGATCCTTAGCTCTCTAAAGTCTCTAGAGATTCCTTTTAATAATGATCCCTATACCATTGAGGACTTTGGGTATGAAAAGATGGAAAGCATTGTTTTGTGAAGTAATCAAATATGGGGAACTTAAGAAAGGGAAACGTCAAAATTACCTCTAGAGGATCTGGTATAGGAGCCTAGAGAGTAGTGCTATCTGTAGTAGAGCTATGGTTGGATGCTGACTATTACAGATTAGTTCTAACAGCAGGTATCAATATTTATTTAACGTTATTTTTGATCTTTTACCTTATGATCCATAGATTTTATTTTGGGTAGTGGTGAAAAGGGAGGTGTTTCCCTGGTCACCACTGCCCTAGCAAACTGAAATTAACAAGGTATATATTGACTTCATTTGAATGAGCCTATGCAGTTTTTTACAGAATTTTCTATCTTTTGCAGTTAGTATCTAGGCTAAGATTGTTTCATGATGAGCTATTACTTGTGTTTATCATGAATCTTAAAATACAAGATAACCAAACGTCTCTTCAAATTGTCTTTTTGTTTCTGGGTATATGATAAAACCCAAGTCTGCCAAATTATTTATTAATTCCTAGGAGGAACTATGAAACATCATTCCATTTAGTTTCAATTTCCTCATTCCTTCTAGTTTCATTTGTGGCAAGAATATCAGTGTGGATATAGTCCACTTCTTCCTGTAGTATATATACTAATGAGTTACTGGATAAAGATTGCTCATTAAATACTAATAGCTATATTAATACTTATACATAATCTGAGATCTGTGTGATTCTTAGTATCTTCTATCTGCTTTCTTCTACCATTTTTGTGAGAGTTGAAGAGGTTACACAAGACAGAGTTCTAGTCTATATTGTCACCATAACCAATAATCTCATCATGGAGTGGCTATCATTTTTGTGCTAAATTTTTCCATTCATACAGAATTTATTATCTTTTCCCAAAAACCTAACTCTTTTAAACTTATATATTTCTTCCAAGGGCACTGTCATCCATCTAATTATCAGGTTTGCAATGTCAAACTCATCCTAAAAAACCTCATTCTCTATCATCCCACATATCTAATTACTTGCCAAATTGTATCATTCTGTGCAACAGACAGCACATCTGTCCCCTTCTCTCCACCACTCTGGGTCAGGCTTTTTTCACCTCTCATTTAGACTACTACAATAGTCTAGTAATTGGTCCTAACCTTTCTTCAGTCCATTCTCCACACAGCAATTAAAGTAATAGTCCTAAAGCACAGAATTGCTTTAATCTACACTAATTATTAGTGATTCAGGGTCTTTTTTCACATGTTTTTAGCTTTGATGCCTTATTTTAAAAACTGACTCTTCATATCCTTTGACCATTTATCAGGTGGGGAGTACCTCATATTCTTATTTAATCAGCTCCTTATATACCTTGAAGATGAGGCTTATCAAACAAGTTTTCTGTAAAGGTGTTTTTCTTTATTTCTCTAATTCAAGCTAATTCAATTACCTAATTGATTTTGTTGGTATAAAAACTTCATTTTAGTGCAATCAAAATTGTCAATTTTGTATTGTGACTCTTTCCATTCCTTTTTTTTTTGTTGTTATGCACTGTTCCCCTATACATAGATCTAAAAATTAGATCTAATTTCTTTTTTGTTCTTATAATTTATGCATAATTCTACCCTTTATGTCTAATTCCTATTTCCATTTGGGAATTATCTCAGTATACAATCTATGATGATGCTCTAGAAATATTTTCTGCCTTAGAGTTTTATAGTTTTCCTAACAGTTTTTCTCACAGTGAATTCTTACCCCACTAGACAACATCTTTGGGTTTATCAAACACTAGCCTACTGTGTTTGTTTGTTTCTGTATGTTATGTCCTTAATCCATTCCAGTTAGTAGTCTTTATCTTCAATCAGTGTCAAATTGTTTTTTTTTGTTGTTTGTTTGTTTGTTTTGTTTTGTATTGGTTTTTTTTTGCTTTTTGCTGAGGCAGTTGGGGTTAAGTGACTTGCCCAGGGTTACACAGCTAAGACCTGTTAAGTGTCTGAGCTCAGATTTGAACTCAGGTCTTCCTGACTTAAGAGCTGGTGCTCTATCCACTGCGCCATCTAACTGCCCCTGTCAAATTGTTTTTGATGATTAATGTTTTATATTATTGAGATCTAGTACTGCCAAAACCCCTTTTCTTTCCATTATTTCCTGTGATATTCTTGACCTTTTGTAACAATAATTTTTTTAAATTATTATTCAATTAGGGGTGGGGATTGGAAGGGAATAATAGATAGCAAAAAGGTTGTCAAAAAAAAAAGAGGGCCATTGAAACTTGTTTTTAAACAGGAGAGAATAAAAGAGATGATAATCTGTACAAGCAGGATAACCTTGAAAATTGCTTGTTGAAATTACTACAAACTTGAAAGGGAATTCAAAATTTATAGTTTTATGTATAATCCTCTTTTGTTTTATTTTGTATATAGAAATGCTTGTTTTATTTAGTCCCTAAGTTCAGAATAAACTTTTTAAAAAATGTCTTTTACTATCTAAAGGTTTATTACCATTTTTTTTATCCCTGCCAAATTTGCCAAATCTCTTTTGTTTTAGTATGCTAGGAACTTACTCAGATGAGTTTGGGAATCTGGATTTTGAACGTTCTCAACATGGTTCTGGAATGAGCAACAGATCAGCAGCAAAAAGGTTCATTTCTGCTCTCAACACCATTGCAGAAAGAACCTATAATAATTTATTTCAATATCAACAACTTCGACAGATTTCTAAAGAGCTAAGCATTCAGGTAATATTTTTTATATAATTCTCTGCAAAGTACTCTTGTTGGGTGTGGGGGTAGGAGGGACCAGATCTATTTCATTGGCATAGGGAACACCCAGTAAGGAAGCTCTACCAATATACATTGGCACCTTCTCCAGAGCTTATAGTCCTTGAAAACTTATGAGACTTGCCCAGGGTCATTCTGCCAGTGTGGGTCAGAGGGCACTGGCTTGCATTCAGGTTAAGATTCTAAAACTGGATCTTCCTGCTGCTTCTTAGCTATAAGATATTTTATATCATAATAACAAAATTTCAATCACTTCTAAAGTTTGCAAGATATTTTACATACAATGTTTCACTTCAGCCTCACAAGTAAGCAAAGATGGGTGCACTGCAGTATTATTATTCTCATTTCATTAGTGAGCAAAGTAACATTCTGAGAGGGTACTTGACTAGCCTTGGAGTCAGACAGCTAGTAGATCCTAGGATTTAAAATTCTTGCTCCAAGTCCATTGCACTAAACATTATATTACACTGTCTTAAGGAGTGCAGAAGTAAATCAAAGTGCTCATTAAAACAAAATGTATACAGCAAATAAATTAGTATAGAATTTATTTTTAGCAGTATACTACTGAAATCAGGATGTGTTTAATCAAGAATATTCAGCTCTGTTGCTCTTTGGATAAAAATGTTTCTTATCCCTCCTGATTTACATTCTCAACTTTTGCATTTCCATTTATTGGTTGGTAGTCATCCTTGTAAGGCATTACTGATTTGCATAAAACTAATAACTGGAAAAAGAAAGCAAATATATTTAGAGATTTTTCCATTCAAACTTATGTACCAATAAGATTTTTAACCATTTATAAAGGAATTTTAAAGGAAGTTACTTGTAGTGAATATAGTAAGGTATTGCTTAAAATTTGTAGGTTTTCATTTTGTTTCATATTTAATAAATCCCAAAATTGAACAACTTCCTTCAAACTACGGTAGCATTTTTATTATTGTTTTCTACTTTGAAGGTTCCTTGGGAATAAGTGGAAACATGTTATGCTGAAATATAAAGAAGAGCCAAAAATAAAATTATTCACTGTCTTGGTTTATTTTCTTTTCAAAAATTTTTTGATGTATTTTGATTTCATTTCTAAATATGTCTCTTCCCCTCCCCAAATCAGTCAGCTTCCCTTAAAACAAAACAAACAAAAAGACATGAAAGAAGAAGTTCAATAAAACAAAATAACATTAACTAAGGAGGATAGATATATATACATTTTTCCTGGTTCTATTTATTTCACTTGTGACATTCCTGTGAATTGTTCATATTCACCTTTCCTTACAACATAGTATTACTCCATTACTTTTATATACCACAATTCTACTTAGTTCTAGAAAAAGTGCCACTATAAAAATATATTTATATGTTTATGTTATATACATGGGAACTTTTCTATAAGTTCAGGAGAAAGTGACAACAAGGACAATTATGAAAATAACATACTGAATATATTGTATTTTTTAATAAAAAAAATGACATAAAGTGTAGATTCACATTAAATTTACAGACCTTTTCTGCCCTATGGTGCATTTAGAAATAACTCCGATGAGGCTTTTTGATATTCAGAATTAGAGAAAAAAAATTTTACATCATTCAACCCCAGTCATTTTTGTCAAGTATAACTGTTTTGGTTCTCTTTCAGCTTTTTTTATGACATAATATTTAAATCATATATCCATTTTGACTTTGTTGTGGAATATGATATTGGCCTAAACCTAATTTTTGCCAGATTGCTTTCTAGTTTTCCCAGCAATTCTCATTTGGGCTTTTGTCAGACACCCTGGGGTTTGGGATTTTTAGTTTGATTATGATTTTTTCATATTTATGTTGTTCTATTGGTGGATGTGCCAGCTCACACCTCCCTTTTCCTGGGCTAGGACGATGCCCATAAAAGCACACCTCTTTCTCAGAGATAGTGCTTTCCCATTGTATTGTCTCTTCCCTCAAATTAAATCCATCATAAAACCCACCATCTTCCAACACAAGCACTTACTTCTTTCCCAGTTAAAGTGTTATTCAGCAGAACTTTTCTCATTTACCCTTTCTATGATCAAATCCTCCAATACTTCAGAGTCAGAGTGAGTCCTATCTCTGATATACACTGGCTTTTTTATCCTTGGCAAGTCACTTAACCTCTAAGTGACCCTGACAGCTATCTAAGATTAGAAATAGCAAATGGCATCTATCTACAGGCTGCCTGATAGTTTCTTCATTGCTATAGTTTCCTATACCAATGAAATCATAGGACTGAACAGATATTCAAACATAATTAATGTAAGAATTTTAGCTTGTTTTACACTTCACTTACCCAGAATTTTTTTTTTCTTCCAGGTTGCTGATTTTGAAAATTTTATCAGTTCACTAAATGACCAAGGTTACCTCTTGAAAAAAGGTCCAAAAATCTACCAGCTTCAAACTATGTAAAGTGAGTTTCCCAAAATAACTTGCTTACCATCAACAGTTGCTTTTAAAAAATTTTTTGTGTGTGAAATATAAGAGAAGTATATCTAAAGTTACTGTCAATTTAATATTAGTCATATAGTTTTCTTAAAATAATTTTTGTCAGAAATGCCACATGAAAAGAGAACCAAATGTAGTAGATAAGGTAAACTAAATAATTTGGATTTTTTTTTTCAATGACTGTCAGCTTCCTTATTCATTTCCCCCCAAAGGCCCATAGTTGTTTACATTTTCTTTGCTAGTAATCAGAAAGAACCTGAAATATTTCTCAATAACTTTTTTATACTTCTATTTTTCACATTAAACAAATCAGTTTTGAAGGAGGCACAAAGCATATTTAAAAATTTGAAAAAAATAGTTCCAACAAAAAATTACATAGTATTTATTGGAGCTATTTTCTCTTAAATTTTATATTACTTAGAAATTAATATTTGAGATTTTTAACTAATTTTTTCATCTTGACATTTCATGTTAACTGTATATTTAATATTCTTCAAAAGGGGGTTTTCATGTGTGAAATTCTCAGCTTAGAATTTAAAATATTAAAATGAGTCAATTTTTATGCTTATTGTAAATGATGTAGATGATATTGAAGCTTAATTTTATAAAAACATTTTTAAATTTATGTGTATTCCTTTTGCTATTTAAGCAAATGAGAATTCAGTATAAAAAGGATGTGACTGCTTGTGTTTGTTTGTTTGTTTTTTTTTAAATTTCATAAATAAGATAGATTTAAAGATAGGAAGAAAGCCTATGAGCTAAATTTCTTGGCATATTATGGTTCCAGAGAGTAGTTAGAAGTTTGGAGATACCACACTTTTTAATGAATGAATAGCTTTAAAATTGTTTAGGGTTTTTTTTTTTCCATTTTCATTCATTTATTCTTCACAATAACTATTACAAATCTTATTATTTCTCCTTAAGCCCCCAAATACCTTTTTTTTAAAAATTTATTGATACTTTTTATTTGCAAAGCATATGTATGGGTAATTCCTAAACATTAACCTTACAAAGCTTTCTGTTACAAATTTTTCCCCCCTACTCCCCACCCCTCCCCTATAAAATTGTTTGGTTTTATTGGGCTAAAAAGATTATGTTTTTTGTTCTCATCACTGATTCTAAAATAATCTGTTCCTTTTTATTTTCTAAAACCTTTTTTTTTTAATTTAAAAATATGTGATATTTGGAGGAGGCATTGTGGCATTGTTCTCCCCAGCTCTCCCCACATCACGGTACATGTATTCTTCAGGCTGTATTTCATAATCTTTTTCTTTTAAGTTAACTTTGGCATCTGCTTAAACTTTATCCAAGATAAAAGCAGTGGTTAGATTGATTGCATCTCTACATGTAGCATCATAGAACTTATCTTCTAAGCCACAGATGATTGGATATGTGTATATTGATTGTGATTCTGTTGGTAGAATAAATTGACAGCAGTTTTTGCTATTCAGCCCTATGTTTGTATGCATTTGCCTCAGAGATTTCTGCAGAAATCATAACCCCATAAGAATGAAGGACATGTATCACTTTACACAGGTCCCTGTGTATCCCTAACATAATACGGGTCTCCCATCTTCACTCAGCCTGTTGTATATCTGGCCACTAGACCCAGATGGTTTGGAAGGAAAAATGAGGCAGGTGACCTTGCACAGCCCTCCCTCACTTAAAATCTAATTCACTTGCATGTCATGGCATCACTTCCCTGATATTGTTCTCTTTGAGAATGAGGGACAGTCTAAAACAGATCTAGGTAACATCAGTAAGCCATTATCCTGGAAATCTTATGAGAAGTCGCTACCCTCTATGTCCCCAAAGTTTCATCCCAGTTCCACCTAGCTCTTTCACTCTGCCCTTTGGAAGGCATGATCCATAGGCAACAAATTTCTCACCTTTAATCTTTTCCTCTCTATCTATTAGGTCATACTGAAATCTGAATTTCTCCTCTATGGCCTCCCTGGGTACCCTTTCTAGGAGGGTAGCTCCTTTATTCATTTTTCACATTGGCTGAGGAAGAGAAGTTGGAATATTCCTTATTCCCCACTGTCACTTCCAGGTTCTCTCTTTTCTTCTATCACTCAGTAAAGTCTTTTTCTTTGGGGTTCATGCTATTTATATTTACCAAACAAATATTTGTATCAGACAAATTCCGGGCAGCTGTTGTCTATAGATTTTCTCCTCCTCCTTCCCTCCCCAAATTCATTCTGTTGGGGGTGAGGATACCCTAACACCAGGCTGGTGTTGCAGGTTTTGCAAAAGAGTTTGCAGTCCCAATCTGCAAGTGAGGTTTTTTGGCAAAAATGGGTTTATTTCACTGAGAAACTATTTCTCTCAGTGGGCCACTTCCTGATTAGGAAGATAGCAAAGTTTGGGGTACAGGATCTTGTTTTTTATTTAGCCTTCTATGGTTTGGGGCTAGGGAGCCATTAGGGGCTAATTTCCAAATCAATAAGGGGTGGTGATTGTTTCCCAGACCAAAGTGATTCCCAGATCAGTTGGAGATGGGAGTTTTCCATGGGAACCAGATAGGAGGGTGGGGCTCGTTTTTAGGAATTTCCCCAGGTCAGGTAGCCCACCCTCCCCAAAGATCAGGGGGACACAGAGTCCTGTTACATCAATTCTACTTTCTTTCTCCATGAATCTTATTCTTGGTTTACAATTTTCTCTTAAGTCTTAACTCCTGCACTCATACTACGTAGAATTCAACATTCATATTGATTCTTCCTCAGATATCCTACCCAATTCTTCAACATACTCAGCTCTTTTGAGCTCCTCTTCCACATAACCTCATCCATAATCACCTACAAAATGTACCAACTCATTATCAAGAATTCTGAAATCCCCCCATTTAATTATTATCTGTTGGCCTTTCATTTCTCTCTCTGCCTTCTTTTACTTAATCTTCTTTATCTGCACCATAATCTCCAGTTCCTTGAGTCCTTGATTCTCTCCCTATCTCCTTTCTCCCCTATGTTAGCTACTCTCTTTTTCAATTCTACACTGTCTTCCCCTTTTCAATCCCATTTCCCCCTTATATTGCCAGTTATGCCTAAACTTCAATCTTAGATCACTCCAATCATTCATTATTTTCTTTCCTACATACATGTGGCTGAACAATGGTGGAGAAAAGCATGCAAATGTTCTGACTGGGTCCACTACAGGTTTACATTGTTGTTCAGTTGTTCAATTATATCTGATTCTTCATGACTCCTTACTGTGTTTTCTTGGCAAAGATACTGATGGGGTTTCCTATTTCCTTCTCCAGAAGATTAAGGTAAAGAGAGATTAAGTGACTTATCCAGCTGGTGTCTGAAACAGAACTCAGATAGCCCTGACTCCAGACCCAATACTTTATTTCCTGAGCTCCACATTTCCCCAACAGATTTATTACACAACTTCAATTGAGCTCTCAGTTACTGCTAGGCAATCCTGCTATATTTGTCATATTTAATCACTATTCTACTCTTCACAACATCTCTTTTTATGCTTCCTCAAATCTCCCATGGCTCCCCTTCCTCTCACTCTCAGCTAAGAATTTGCCTCATATTTTACAGAAGAAACTGAGGCCATATACCATGAACTTCATGTTTTATCACTCAGGTGCCTTCTCTCATTTTCTCCTTTACCAGTCTCATATGACCTTACTTCTTACCAAGGCTGACCCCTCTACTTATTCAAACAGTCCTAATTCCATGCTATATCTCCTCCATTAGATTTACCTTTTTGTCATCCCTATTCTTTTACTTATTTCCAGTCTCCCTTTCTACTGGCTTGTAGTTCTACTGCCTACAAACATAACCATGTCCTTCCTATCCTAAGAAAACTATCACTTGATCCTTTTTTCCCCATCTTCATTCTCTCTTGTCTTGTTTATCTAAACTCTTGAAACAAACAAACAAACCTACAAAAGGTGCCTCCACTTTCTCTCCTTTCACTCTCTTCTTAATCCCTTACAATATGGCTTCCATCCTATCATTCCACCAAAATTGCTTTTTCCAAAATTATTAATGGTCTCTTGGTTACCAAATTTAATGGCCTTTTCTCAATCTCCTCATTCTCTTTGACCTATTGACTTTGACACTGTTGTCCTCTCTGTCTCTCCCTTTCCCCTCCTCTTTCTCCCCCTTCTCTCGACTCCCTCCCCTTCTCTCCCTCTCTCCTCCTTTCTTCTCTTTCTCTCTCTCCTCTCTCTCTCTCTCTCTCTCTCTCTCTCTCTCTCTCTCTCTCTCTCTCTCTCTCTCTCTCTCTCTCTCTCTTTCATCCCCTCTCCTTCTCTTTCTCTTTCCTCTCATTTTCCTCCTATTGCTATGCTGATGATTCTCAGTTCTATCTAGCCTGCCCTAATCTTTCTGCTCACCTCCAATCTCATATCTCCAGCTATCTTTCAGACATCTCAAATGTCTGGAATCTTAACCCAAACACATCCAAAACAAAATCTTTGTTCCTTAACTATCACCATTACCATAGAGGGCAGTACCATAACCCTAGTCCCTCAAACTTAGAATCTCGGAGTCATTGTGGCAACTTCCAAGCTGTTGCCAAGGACTGTCAATTTTACCTTGCAGCATGCCTCCCCTTCTCCTCTGACACTGATGCCAGCCCTCATAACCTCATACCAGGACTACTGCAATAGCCTACTGATGGATCAAGTTTCTGCCCATTCCAATTCATTCTCCATTCAGTTCACAAAGAGATTTTCCTAAAATGCAGATCTGACCATGTCATGTCCTGTTGAATTCCAGCTCCAGTGAATATCGAGAATCTGAATGAATATCTGAGGCCAGGAAGATGTGCTTTGCAATCAATCTCCGATTATTAATCTGAGAGTCAGGGTTTATATACCTTTTAGGCTAGTGTTAAATTATTACTAGCTACCTTCAGGTGACACCATATACCTTCCAGGGTTAATGCACAAACCATACTTTGATATTTGGTATCCACCTTATCAATACCAAGGTATTTATCAACACACAATTATAAATAGCATAGTTGTGGTGCTCATAGTACCAACAGAAATGTAAATAGTTATTTATCAATACCAAAGTACTTGATGAAAGAGTAGTAAATGGCAGAAATTATCATACTAATGTATTTAACTCAAGTATGTCCTTAACTCATTGTTGAGATAAATAGTATAGTTGAAATACCTTATTCCTGTCCCATGCATTCTCCTTCTAGATTATCCTAAATTATTTCAAGTATGTCTTTATAACTTATTGTTAGGGGGATATTGAGCCAATAGTTTAAATTGCTAGTGCTAAGAGAGTACAGATCTCAAGTAATACCTGGACCGGACTATTGCTGTTCATGGATTTATTCAATATTGGCCCTCTACAAAGTCCCTCGACTCTATAAACTCCAGTAGTGTTCCCTTACTTCCAGGAGCAAATAAAAAATGCTCTGTCTGGCATTCACAGCCCTTCATAACTTGTCCCCTCCTCCCTTTCCAGTCTTCTTTTACCTTTTTCCCTAACACATATTCTTTGATCCATTGACACTGATTTCTTGGCTGTTCCACAAATGGAACACTGTCTCTACTCTTATCTTATTTGTGCTTCATGATTGGAAAGCTCTTCCTCTTAGGCTCTGCCTTCTGACCACCCTGGCTTCCTTTTAAGTCCCATCAAATTCTGTCTTCTACAGGGAGCCTTCTTCAAATCCCCTTAATTTAGTGTCTTTTCCTATTTTTTCCTATTATTTTCCTATTCATCCTTATATAATTCCCACTTTCCAGGATTGATGTTTGGATAAAATAACATTTATAAAACAATCTGCATTACAGTTGTAATAAAGTGGTATATAAATACCAGCTTTTTTTTTTTGTTTGTTTTGTCATTTCAGTAAATGTCTCTAATAAGATATTAGAAAAGGCTATTGGTTGATTGTCAATATGAAGCACACAGGTGGAGGCTTTTGAACCACAGTAATAGGAATAATTATGTATTGAGTTATCCATAGAATCCGAAGTACCAGTCATACCTCTGGAGATCTAACATGCCTTTGCTAGTATATTTTGGAGGAGTGAACCCAAAAGCAATGCTGTACCTATGCTGACCAAACAGTGGGGAAATATTGGAGAAGGCTCAAATTTTGGCTTTCATCTTGACTTAGTGACACTAGCTCTAGAAAAAGTAAATTTAAAGGTGAGGAACTTGGATTTAGGTTAATTTAGCAGAACCTCTCTAAAAGACCAGATTCCACTTTCCCAATTCTTCATTTTTTGCTGCCTTCCCCCACAGACTCTACCAGGCCTGATAGTTGGGAAAAGCCTGGGTATCTGAAGACAATAAAGGCAATATAGATAGCAAGGTCCAGTGGACCTTAGCATGCAGTGACAAGACAGATAATATAAAGTTTAGTGGTCCTCCATCTCACAAGGGTTATTGACTCCTATTTAATAGAAGTGGTTTTTTTGTGGTGAGAGAGGGGTAAATTGCTAATTATGACCCAGAAGAGCCCCACCTTGGTCAAAACTTATTAATTTGTTGTTCAATCATGTATAACTCTTCATGACCCTGGGAACCATAGCACACTAATGCTGTCTACTGGGTTTTCTTGGCAGAGATACTATAGTGGTTTCCCATTTCCTTCACTAATGCATTAAGGCAACAAGAGATTAAGTGTTTTGTCTATGGTCACACAATTAGTAAAAGTTTGAAGCCAAATTTGAACCCAGTTCTTCCTCACTCCAGTACCAGTGCTCTATTCATTGAACCACCTAGTTGTTTCCTGTTTATAATCCACATTATAGGTAATATGATTCTCAAGCTTGCAAGATCTAGGATAGCTATGTACCCTGCCCAATGATTTGCTCTGCTAAAGTAGTGGCATTCTGCAGTTGTAAGCAAACCTAATTGTAGGCTTATGGGCTAATTTATATATAAATGACAGCATGTTCATTGTTAATTGTTCACTAAAGGAGTGTCTAGTTGCCCAGAGGTGAGTACTGTCCTTGGGTAAGTAGGCACCAGATCACTTAATTCATTTGATTAAAATAGAACCTTCTGAATGGCTGTAGTATATCCACTTGACCAGCAGAGGGTACCTAGACTGAAAAAGCTTAGATGGATTCTGGTTAAATTCAAAATCATTCTAGTTTTAGAGTTAACTAAGGAAGTGACATGCCCCAAATCTGGAGGTCAAGGGATCCATGTATAAGGAAAACCCTAGGTACTACACATAGAAGTTAATAGAGACACTTCATCTTTAATTACTGAATAATTTTCCACTGGGTGGAAAAAAATTGTTCACCTGGAAGATAGTTTTACATACTATCTTTTCGATATGGGTGAAATTTTAAAATGTTCTTAGTTGCTCAGACATTATCTGTATATCATAACAAAACTCTGAAGACCCCACACCAAATCATTAATATATGTAATACCTAATCACTTTTGGAGAGTAGCCATTTTTGAAAATGAAGTTCTATGTAAATGTGTATGCAATATGCAAATTAATTTTTTGTCAGAGAGTTATTTTTTTAAAAAGTGGAGAGACCTGTCCTAAGACAGAAGTAAACTCTTATCACAAATTAATGGTATTTTATATATATATATATATATATATATATATATATATATATATATATATATGAATATGGAGTAACTTAAAAAACAAATTATGATAGATTTAAAACATTATGGTAGTAAAGTCCCATTCAGCTATTCTAAGATTCTTGAATTGAAAATTCAGTTATTACAGTGTATTAAGATACTGCCAAATCTACTTTGCTTCTTTTTTCCTGGCTTCTTTTAAAGTTCCTTACATTTTGCTCTTCCAAATGAACTTTTCTAACTCATTAATTTTAGTAATTTAATTGAGATGACAAGTTAAAATTGTCATTTTTAAAATTATATTTGCTTTATGCCCATGAACAATAAATATGACTTCAGTTTATTTAAATCTGGGTTTATTTGCATAAAAAAGTTTTACATTTATGTTTATATAGGTCTTGTATCTGTTCTGTCAGATATATGCTCATGTATTTTATACTGAATAGTTATTTGTAAGAGTCTATAACAATATTGAATATTGCTGACAAGTTCTCTATTTTTCACTTTTAAATCTGTTTTAACTTTAACTTGTCTAAAATGATTACTATTCCTGGGGTTTTGTGTTTTTTTTTTACATAATTTTACTGCTGCCCTTATCTTATGTGTCTTATTTTTATGTTTCTGAAAAGCAACATGTTGAATTCAAATTTTTAATTAGCTACCAAGTTCCATTTTATGGGTAAATTCATCCCATTAACATTGTAAATTACAATTGTGTATTTTCACATTTTTCCTATCCTTCTTACCCTACTTCTCTTCATTTCTCTGCTTTACAGCTACCCACTATCTTGTCCTCTTAATCCTTAATGTACTCACCTCTCTAATGAGGTCTCTTATCCTTTCTCCCCACCCTATATATTATTCCAACCTATATATTATTCCCTCCTTAGCCCATTTTCAGTAAGAGCAAGCACCATTCACTCTCTCCCTGACATCTTCTGTATTGTTTTTCTGATGTCATATTTGTATGAGATAATTACTTTTTCTTTCCCTATACAGCTTTTAGAATGATCCTATCATACTCAACCCAAATAATGACAATCTTACAAGTACTGCCAATAATTTCACATATATGAAGTAATTTGACCTTGAATCCCTTATAATTGATTTTTTTTAAACTTTAATTCTATTAATTTATTTTTTGCTGAGGCAATTGGGGTTAAGTGATTTGCCCAGGGTCACACAGCTAGGAAGTATTAGGTGTCTGAGGTCAGATTTGAACTCAGGTCTTCCTGACTTCAGGGCTGGTGCTCTATCCACCGAGACATCTAGCTGCTCCCCTTATAATTGATCTTTAATGTTTACCCTATATTTCTCCTGGATGTTATATGTCAATTTTTTCTTTTTAGTCTGGGTTTATTTTTTTCCATAAAATCCTCAAAGTCTTTCAGTTCAGTAAATGCCCTTTTTTTCCATTAAGAATTATATTTAACTTAGCTGTTATCCTTGTTTGTAACTCCAGATCTTTTGATATGTGGAATAAAGTATTCTAAGACCTATGGTCCTTCAATGTAGCTGCTAGATTTTGTGTAATCCTTATTTATTCTTTTTGCTTCCAAAATTTTCTCCATAACCTGGGAGCTTTGAAATTTAGGATGAGATTTTTAATCTCTTTGTGCTGATTTATTCAAAACACCTCAAAAAGCAAATGGAGATGTTTTGAATGCTGTTAAATTTACTTACCTTAGCAGTATACTTTCCAGGGATGTGTACATTGATAATGAGATTGAAACACACCTTGCCAGAGTGGGGGAGGAGAGGTGATTACCAAATCAAAGGTCTGCAGAACTATTGTACTGATCGAATTGCTGTATGCCTGTGAAACCTGGACAGTGTACTAGTGTCATGCTAGGAAACTGAATCACTTCGATTTAAATTGTTTTAGGAAGATTCTGAAGATCACCAGGCAGGATTAGAGAGCAGACACTGAGGTTCTTTCTCAAACTCAACTGCTATTCATTCAAATTCTGCTGCAGAGAATGCAACTCTATTGGGCTGACCACATTGTTCAAATACTAAATGCTAAGCTTACCAAAAAAAATTCTTGGAGAATTTACACTGGACAAGCACTCATTTGCAATTCCACTCATCCTGAGGGAACATAGGTGTGGAGAGAGGGAAATAGTACATTTAATCACATTTTTGTAACTGATTTTTAAAAAGATGTAGAAAAGAATCTAAAACTAGTTGCATCTAAAGATTAGAAAGTCTGTGAAATTTCTTAACTATTCTCTGTAGCCAAGCTTCATTATAATTATAGTGTTCAATTCATTCTTCATTTACCTTATTATAGTCAATGTGTTTATTATAAGCATGGGGACAATGGGCATGGAATATTTCATATAATAGTAACTAATATATATGTAGTAATTTTAGGATTGCAAATTGCTTTCTCTCTATATAATGCACACATTTACATTTACAAAGTACATATGTGCATTTTACATTTGCAAAGCACTTTCATTTGCTCCTCACCACAACCCTGTGAGAGAAGTGCTATTATTCCAGGTTTTTTTTTTTTTTAATGAGGAAACAGAGGCTGAAAGAAATTGACTTGTCAAAGTTACATGCCTCAAGTGTCCAAAACTAAATTTCAATTTAGATATTTCTGATTCCAAGTCCAATGCTGTGTTAGCTGAACCACATATATCTGTGACATCCTCGATAAGCAGGGTTGTTTTGTCAAACTTCCCTCCTCCCCCCTCCCCTTTTTACCTGTTACAAGAGGGGAAGGGAAAATGAAGAGTTGTAAAACAAAAATTCAATAATGTTTTTTAAAAAGCTTATTTATTTTTACTAAAAATTACAAATTTTATTATCAGCTTAAATGTTTTTTTCATTGGAGAAACTGAGGCAGTATCATACATTGGAGATTAGATAATACTTTATTGAGGTTAATTGAGAGTTCAGAATCCATAGCTATGGATCGGGACTACTATAACTCTTGTCTCAAAGCACAAAATCCATTGTGAGTTTAGACTGACAGACATGCCAGCCGATTGGATCTCAAGCAGGTCCAGCAAATAGTAAGTTTGGGCATAGCATTCTTATAGAATTCTTGGGAACAAAGGGCTCAGAAGGCAGAAGGAGCAGAAGGAGGGGTTGAGCACTGGGGGGAGAAGGGGAGGAGAATTGAATTCCAAGAAGGGCTATCAATTCAATTCTGACAGGTAGGGAGTAAAGGAAGCTTGAGAAGGAACTGGAAGACAGGAAGTCTGAAGCCAAAGGATAAGGGGTATGTTGAAATGGACCATCTGGAGGTTTATGACTCCTTTGAATGTGAGTCCAATTATTTCTTTCTTTTTTTTTTTTTTTTTTGCTGAGGCAATTGGGGTTAAGTGACTTGCCCAGGGTCACACAGCTAGGAAGTGTTAAGTGTCTGAGACCAGATTTGAACTCAGGTCCTCCTGACTTCAGGGCTGATGCTCTATCCACTGTGTCACCTAGCTGCCCCAAGTCCAATTATTTCTGATGGTCAGAAGGAAGGAGGTTGCTCTCTTTGGGCAGAACAATCAAGGGAAACTGAAACAGAGCAACTGAGGGAAACCGAGACATGGGAACTATGGCACAACAACATGTGTGCCTCTACAAAGCCTGATAACCACAGCTCTTGCATTTAGCATTTGAGATGGCTTTGTACATTATACATGTGTGGGACGGGTACTAGACCAAAAATTCCCCAAATTAACTAATCAAAGACATCTTCAGGTACAAAGAGAAAGCATTTATTTAGTCCCTGCAGGTTGAGGCCCAAGCACATCTAGGAGGCAACCCAGCTCATGGACCTGACAAGCCAGAAACTTATAAGGAGTTAAATAGCAAAAGACCCAAGCCTTTTCATTGAATACACTAAAAGGAAGTAACCATCCTAGAGCAATGGACACCAATGTTGTCTGCTTCCTGTGGGTCCTTTCACTTCCTGTAGCTGACCTAGGCCCAGAGATCATGTGACTTCCTGCAACCAGAGGCTCAAGGCCTTCTAGCTCTGGGAATAGGGATCACATGACTAGGCCTATGGTCTGACCTACTTTCATAGACTTTTTGAGAAATCTCCAATTGGTCCCATTCATACAGAAACATGAAAATTCTGTTCATTCTTTTGCCATGTGCTGCTGTAAATGTTTTAGTTGTTTTAATGTGCTAAAATTAGAATTGTGCTTCTTTCATGTTTCTGCATTTTCTCCATAATAACTTTTTCGATCATTTATTAACTAGTTTTCACCAAGTTTTAGGAAATGTAGTTTAAGAAATCAAGGACAGTTCCTTGTTAATGTTTTTAGGGGTTGGGGTAGGAGAGGTTGTAACTTTTTAATCTGTTGTAGTTTGGTCAGTTATTTTGCTATTAGGTCTTTAAGTTCAAAGTGCAAGTTACCATCATATTTTAAAATAATATCAAGAAAAATTGTAATATGGCAAATAGTTTTTCTTGTCAATTTGGACCATATAACTCAGTAAGTTAAAAGAATTTGATACTGCAGTGAGCATAACAGCAACTTTTTAGATTTGGAACCAGAGGATATGAGTTCAAATTCTGGCTATACCATTTAGTATTTGGTGTGATCTTGGGCAGATCACCTCTGGGACTCAAGTTTCTTCATCTATAAAATAAGAATATTGGACTGGATTGGGAAGTCTTAAACCAAGAGTCCCTGAATTTGTGTGTAATATTTTGATATTTAAAAGCATGCATTTTATTTTTTTAAATTATTCTCAGAAAGGGTTCATAGGGCTTTACCAGAATATTGAAGTGGTCCATGATGCAAAAAAAAGGATTAGGAACACTGGTGTTAGATAAAATGATATAAACAATAGCAGAATGGGGGGGGGACTGAAAAAGCACCCCTGAAATAGGTCTTAAAAGATTTTTTATTTACTTCATAGGAAATGAGATGAGAGGTCCATTCTAGTCACAGGGCTGGTTTATGCAAATATATGGAAATAAAAGAGCAGCATGAGATAAAGAATGGCCAGTTCAGTCTTGGCTGAAGCAAAGAGGATATGTAGTGCCTTGATACAAAACAGCAAAAAGAAAAATTTAAAGGTGGGAACATGAATTAAAAGGTTAATTGCAACATCTAGCTTTAGGTAATAGAACCAGTTTTGTAGCAGAGTAAATGGCTAAAGTCAGTTAATCCTTAAAGAACTTGATTACAGAGTAGTTACACCTGAGATTTTCAGCCTAGGTAAATTGAAAAATGGTTATCTTAACAAAAACAGGGAAGGTAGATAACAGTGTGGGAAAATTATGAGTATACTTTTCAATAGGTCGAGTTTTCAGTGGACAGCTGGAAGGTCAAGGGTGCAATAGATATTTTGGAATTATTCAAATAGAGGCAGTATTGAAATCATGGGAGCAGCTGTGAAGCAATCATTAAGATAAGGTCACAAAGATGCAAACATTTGATTAGTTTACTGTCTAGAATCCAATCTATTTTACATAAAATTATAAATCTCTTAGGTACTCAAATGAGATAAAGTGCTTTACAACTCTTAAAGCACTATATAAATGATATTGTACAGCTCACTATTCTTTTTAAAGTATATAACAAATTTAACAGGCTACTTTCAAAGTTGTCCTGTTTATGTGATTCTTTCTGGCCTTGTTTTCCTCTATTAAAAAAAAAAAAAAAAACATTCTAATGACCCTTTATTCTTTTGCAATCCTAACCTAGATTCCCTCCCCTTGCTTACTCTATCCCCAATTGAAGGAAGGAAAAAAAAAATTTCCAATGTAACATCTACTCCAAAGCCCATCCGTGTGGGATTACTCTTGGTGAAGATGAAATGCCTAGCCCTGCTCCAGAATCAAGAGTTTTAGTCTTCAGAGTCAAGTCTTTAGCCACTTCTGGCTTCCAGCTTCAAGAAAGAAAATGGAAGAGGCCAACCTCAGTTCAGATTGCTGAAGGAAAAGTTTCTGGGAAGATATGAGTAGCACTGTCAGTCTCTATCCCTTAATTTCCAGCTTATTTACACAAGTGACTTGGAGAATTTCCTTTGGGTGAGATCTAGGATATTTACTTTTTTTTTTTTTAATTAAAGCTTTTTTATTTTTAAAACATATGCATGAATAATTTTTCAACATTGACTCTTGCAGAATCTTGCATTTTCAAATTTTCCTCACCCTCTCCCCTAGATGGCAAGTAATCCAATATATGTTAAACAAGTTAAAAATATATGTTAAATCCAATATATGTATACATTTTATACAATTATCTTAAAGCTTTTTATTTACAGAACATACAAGTAATTTTTCTACATTGACCTTTGCAAAATTTTCTATTCCAAATTTTTCCCTCCTTCCCCTCACCCCCCCAGATGGCAAATAGTCTAATACATGTTAAATATGTTAAAATACATGATAAATCCAATATATGTATACATATCTATACAATTATCTTGCAGCACAAGAAAAATCGGATCTAGAAAGAGAAAAAAAAAACCTAAGAAGGAAAACAAAAAGGAAGCAAACATCCACAGAAAGCATTAAAATGCTATGTTGTGGTCCACACTCAGTCCCCACAGTCCTCTGGATGTAGACGGCTCTCTTCATGGATGAACAATAGGAACTGATTTGAATCTCCTCATTGTTGAAGAGAATTATGTCCATCAGAATTGATCCTCCTATAGTCTTGTTGCTGTATATAATGATCTCCTGGTTCTGCTCATTTCACTTAGCATCAGTTCATGTAGGTCTCTCCAGGCCTCTCTGAAGTCATCTTGTTGGTCGTTTCTTATAGAATATTCCATAACATTCATATACCATAATTTATTTTATACAATTATCTTGCTGCACAAGATCAAAAAGGAAGAAAATAAAACAATGCAAACAACAAAGAGTGAAAATGCTATCTTGTGATAGGATACTCACTTTTGATTGAGTGGAGGTATCTTGCTTCCAAAAAAAAGCTTCACTCTATAATCCTCCTTTGATTTCTATTTTGCTATGATTTGGATAAATGGGATCCTTTGTTATTCACTACATATTTTAACTATGGAACAGGTATTTGGTGGTAAAGGGTTCCAGAAATGACAAAACCATCGCAAGTTAAATTTAATTATTCCCTATATGAACACTAAGGGAACATATAGATTATACTTATACTAATACTATACTACTCTATAGAGAAAAGAACAGTCTTCAGCTTCCTTAGGGCAAGAATGAGTCCCCACTGGAGATGAGGGTGGGAGAAAGAGGGGGTTAGAGATGTCTTTTCTGCAGCCACAGGATATAACAGGCTTCTTGCCTCCTGGTCTCAAATCATGTGGCGTCCTTCACACTAACATGCATAGTCAAGCAAAATAAATTCTCACAAAAACTGTCCTAAGGAGACTATAAAGAAGCATCCTGAGGATAGAATTTTGGAGCATATTTATATTTAGTGGCAACAGGAGAAAGAGTAACAAGTAGGGGAAAAAAATCAGTTTCACAAAAGCTAGAGAAGAAAATATCAAGAAGGTGATTAGCAATTAAAGTTCAGAGATGTGGACTGACAAAGGGCCACTGGATATGGCAATTAGGAAATTGTAACTTAAGAAAGGAGTTTTAGTAAAATAGTGAAAGTCTGATTACAGCAGCTTCTGGCATAAGGAAACAAAGTTATCAAGTGATATGATCAAGGAGAGAATAGTATTCTGGTGTGATTTAAGTTTTAGAGAAATCAAAAAGAATGACTAAATTGTTCACTTTAATGTCCTTAAAAATTTGCTTTTACTTTTGTCTATTACATAAGAGAAAGTAACAGCCTTATAGAATATTTCAAATAACTGTCACTTTGTCAGTTTTTTTCCCCTGAGGCAGTTGGGGTTAAGTGATTTGCCCAGGGTCACACAGCTAGGGAATGTTAAGTATCTGAGACCAGATTTGAACTCAGGTCCTCCTGGCTTCAAGGCTGGTGCTCTATCCACTGCCTCACCTAGCTGTCCGAACTTAGTTTTATATTGGCTCATTTTAAATTGAATAAAAATTTACTTTGTTGAATCATTTTTTTAAAGAAATAAATACACTACAGGATACTTTCATAAAGTTAATTAAACCTGAAACAGAATATATCTCTCATTGACTTATCCGAGATATGAGCAAAAAAAAAAAATCAAAACTGGTGCCAAACACTATTTTTCTTGCAGTTAACTGTTTTACTCTGCTCCCTATTTGTCTGGTGCCAGTTTAATCTCTAGAATCCTAATACCCAATTCACTCAAACGGTTCCAAACAAGCCAACATGCATTTAACATGTGCCTACTATGTTGCAGCTGGAATTATGCTAGCATACATACCCGTCCCACACCTTAGTCCACATTATAAACAAGTCCATCTTTACATCCTCTTAACTAAAGTCTGCCTTCTTTTTCCTGAGCTCCATATCTCAGACCTGGCAGAAAACTCCACAAGGTCCGGTATTCCTAGGCCCGCCCAATCTCTAAGCAAGGGGTGGAGGCTGTAGCCTAATCTGGCTTCTAGTATGGGACCGGCACCTTACCTCCACCCGCCCCAGGTAGGAACAAGGCTGGCACCAGCAGGATTCGGACAGTGGGGCCAACGGACGGAGGCTACCCCGAACTTGGCTCCGTCCTTGTCGTGGGATTTAAAGTCATTCCCACGAAGACAGAAAAGTAAAGTGTGTCCGTGGCCCTCAGCGCTGCCCCAGTGATGTCAATGCCAGGCATCTGTCCCGTCCTAAGACAAGAAGTTGATCCAGGCAGCTGGCGGGTGGGAGGGACAAGCTCTTTGGGCTCCTCGCCCAACCGGTAGGTGTACTTGTCCCAGTCCTCGCCCAGCTCCCCAGTGGGATGTGTCCACCCCTTCCCCCAAACCACTGGCCTCTTTCTCGTCTCCTGGGTTCCCCTGGTGTTCTGCGCCCAGGATGTAGGCGTCAGGGTCTTTGCACCCACTTCTCGCCCCGCCCCCTCCTTCATTCCCTCTGGAGACTGTCTGCAGAGCAGCTGTTGGTAGCACGGTAACGGCCCCCGCGGGCCCCACTAACGGACCAGGTTGGGGTAAGTGGTAGGGAAGGCTTCGGGATGTCGTAAAAGTGTCGTGAAAGCGCCCGCCCCTGGCCACTCTCGAGGCCACCTGAAGGGAGGCGGGGATCACTGGTGGTTCGAAGACGAACATGCCGGTGTCCGCGTCCGGGGATGCGGCCTTACCTTGGGGCTAATAGGTCGTGAGGGCGACCGAGAATTCGCCTTCATGGAGAGACGACTCTTCTGCGCTTATTCCTTCTGCTGCATCTCTTCAGGCCGCTGAAGCAACTTCCGCGCTCTTTCCCCGGCCCGGCCGCTGTGGCCGCCGCCCCCTCCAAAGCCATGCTGCCAGCTTGGTTAAGCCGGGGTACCCGGGGGGTGCTTCACGGTGCCGGCCGCAGTCTCTCGCTCGCCCCCCGAGCCTGCAGTCCAGTGTCTCTGGAGCGGGGACCCGCGCTGGGAGCAGGGGCGAAGTTCGATCAAGAGCGCTCTGAAGAGCGGCTGGCGGCTACCCGATGGTGGTCTAGGGCGGGCGGACTGGAGGAGTTACTGGCGAGCGCTGGGAGGCGACCCCGGCTCACCTTGAGCAAGGGCCCCGCCGTCTCTTGCAGCTGCTGGGGCCTCTTGCCCACCCACTGGGGACTGCTCCCACAGGTGCCGGGTAGCCCCCGTCCCAGGACTGGGGTCACGGCTGGCTTGCAACGGTTAGCAGGGTCCGGCCGAAGAGGACACAGCTCAGCCGGGGGGAGGGGGGCCCCGGAACAAACGCCAGATGCTGCAGGAGCGAAAAGAGTCTTGAACTCGGCGTGGAACCAGCATCCCTCCAGCTTGGTAGGTAACGCGGAGAGGCTCCCCGCGTCATCTGCGCCCCTCCCTCAAATGGGGGGGCTAACCGCCCCCAGTCTCACACCTCTTCTCACCTGACCCGGATCTAGCTGCGGCTCCTTGGAGCAGGGGAGCCAGGAGTACAGGGACGAGCACCCGATCATCCCAATGAAAGTCTGTTTCTGACGCCAAACTGGTTAAAATCTCTGGGCTGGTGTGAGCCGTACCTGCGTGCATTCTCCAAGTTTGGAGGTCGTTTAGAGTGGCAAAGTTAGCCACCATCGGCACGTGCATCAGCTCTTCCACCCTGAGGTTTCTGTGGAGAGCTGTGCTTTTTTGGAATTACCAGAGTTAAAAAGTGGTTTTAGTCATTATCATTAGATGGAATATTTTAAAGTGAACTTTTTTTTTTAAATCAATGAAAGGAACTAAATTTTAAGGGAGGACACAAAACTGGCTGACTTAATTTTTTAAGCATATGACTGTTTTCAGATATGTCTTCAAAAGACTGATTGCTTTTAGTTCTAATTAAAACTATATCTTTGTTTTTTTTTTTTTAAATAAAAATGAAATTATTTTACTTGTCGACTTAGGAGATATTTTCCAACTTTTTTTTCATTTGTTACCCGGTGTCTGTTAAATGTTGACTAAACAAGTCAGCTTGATTTTGAGTGTGGGAAACTTTTGTTGTCATGTTAGCAAGTCTCATCTCCAATTGTTACATGTTCAATTGTTATGTCTTCAATGGCCTCTATTAGGCCATCTCATCAGATGTATAACATAAATTGAGGTAACCACATCAAGTCAGAAGTATAAGCTGCCTTAATAGCTAAAGCATGTTGGCATTTGAATGCTGTATGATTTGAGGTTGCCATATCCTGGCAGAAGTTCCTTCATAAACTTCAGTTGTTTCTCGAGCATGACACAGGTTGAGTGTCATCTGGTTGGGTAATCTGAGATTAGCTTCTTTAACTTTTTGAGAGTTTTACAAATTTAGCTCAATGGTTGTGAATTCGATAAAATATTCTCTCTGACCTGAAGTACATGGGAAAAACTAACTCATTTAATCATTAATATGGGATCTGTCTACCTTCTTCACCATAATTATCAAATTAATTTACATGGATGTACAAGACCGTTCATCCTTGTTTATTTTATCCCATTGGTTTCTCCAACAATAATTCTTGGTAGTTTTATTCTCTTGTATCTTGGGTTTTTGGGTTTTTTTTTTTCATTTTTGTCTTTTTGCTTTTTATTACCCTCAGCTATTAAGTGATTTATCACATTTTTCTTCGTTGTTTCTTTGGATAAGTTTAACTTGCTTTATACTCGACTGTCCCTGGAAATGCATGTCTTTATTCTTTGGACTGTGGCAATGGAAAAGAGAGTGTGACCTTTTAACTTGAATTTGGACATACTCCCACTAAGATTCAGTTAAATTTTGTAAGAGGGCCCATTCAACAAAATCCATTCCAGAGTTATTTATTGAATGTCTATCATGTGCCAGGTGTATTAGGCTAGACATTGTAGGGTGATTATTGGAGGAAGGGAAGGGGAAGATACAGAGAAAACAATGATGTGACCTAAATAAATGTCTCTAAGATTTGTTTTCCATTTGAATTACTGAGTGACAGTTTTATAAATTATGAATTTCACTGTAGAATTTTTCAGACATTGTGTTTAAAAAAATAGCTTTAAAAACATTGCCAGGTTCTGTTAGAAAGATGTAGTACTTTCGTGTTTCTTAGTATTGTTAAGATTTGATTTTTTAAATGTGTATCACAAGTTTTTATGAGGCACTAAATAATAAGGCCATAATGAGTCTCTGGGTGGATGAGAAGAAAATCCCACTAAGGAGTTAGGAGTATCATTTCGGAGCCAGGTTTCAAGAAAATCACATTATTGGAGGAATATTTCTGAAGTTCCACCATTTACAGCTGAACCTTTTAAAAATAGAAATGCTATCACAGGAAAACTTCTTGCCAAAGGAATGAGAGTTTCTTGAAGGCATTGCATCACTGTCAAGTTCAAATACCTATTTGCAAGTTGTAAATAATTTTCAAAATGAAAATCTAAATGCCATCATATTACATAAAAATCTGCTAACGGAACATATTTGGTGGAAGAAATTAGTAGGGAGGCTCTGAATTTTGGGTATGGGATGCTGTTATCAGATCTGTTTTATAAATTATTTAAAATCATTCTGAATTGAGGGGCAGCTAGGTGGCAAAGTAGATAGAGCACCAGCCCTGAAGTCAGGAGGACCTGAGTTCAAATTTGATCTCAGACACTTAACATTCCCTAGCTGTGTGACCCTGGGCAAGTCATTTAACCTCAATTGCCTCAGCAAAAAAAAAAAAAAAAAAAAAAATTCTGAATTTTGTATTTTACTTGATTTTCAGCCAAGCATCTAGGTAGAGATATTCTTTAGACCAGCCTTCAAGGCTGTATACATTTGTAGTTTTATTTTACATCCTTTCATATATCGTGTCTAAACTGGACTAATGATTTTTTTCCACAGACAAAAGCTGTAGTTATTTTTGCTTCTATGCCTTTTATACTATGATATCTGATAGATGAAATGGTCTCCTTTTCTCCACTTTTTGAAATCCATCCTTCAGAAACTTTCTCTGAAAGCAAAACTTATTTCTCTCTTTTTTAAAAGTAATTTGTGTTTGTATCATTTTCTCTTTTTGCCTGCCTTCTCTAATTGACCCATGTCTACTTAAGAGGCTGCTTGTAGAAGCAATCAGATGCTGCTGATTTCTTTAACACAGTGTAACTCAGTACCTATTAGAAGTTCAGTAAATTTTGTTAGACAGAGACATAAATTAAGAGTGACAAGTTGAAGCATATAGTTTGTGTGTGATCCTGATAATTGGTGAAGATTCTGTCACATTATTGATTTTTTTGTTAAACCACTCCCTTAATCTTTTTAGGATGTGATGGTACTGTTTTAAAGTTACAAACAATTAATGTGTGTGTGTGTGTGTGTGAATTTTTAACTTTCTGGTTTTTTTGTTCCAGTATGAAAACCCATGGACAATCCCAAATTTATTGTCAATGACTAGAATTGCCTTGGCCCCCGTTTTGGGTTATTTGATTATTGAAGAAGATTTTAATGTTGCACTAGGAGTTTTTGCTTTAGCTGGACTAACTGATTTGGTAAGTTGTAATGTATATCTATAAAAATTATAAAATGATACTGAACCATTGTAGTCATTTATTAAAAGGACCAATGGATGTTACAGTTGAATAGTCATCAGGAAAATCTATACAGTTTGAAGACAGTACTATAGATAATCTCTTCTACTCTATTCTCAGGTAGTAGCAGTTTTCAGGTAATCTTTTATATTTAACTATTATTTCAATAATATGATACTATACATTTATATAACTCTTGGGCATTTTTGAGCTGTTTTTTCATGTCCAGGTTAATTTTACCCTTACAAAATGTTATCTATATTTTACAAATGAAGAAATTGAGACAGAAATTTAAGTAAATTACCTAAGATTATATAGCTAGTTAATAACAGCTAGACCTAGAATTCAGGTCTTTTGATGCTTAGACTATACTGCTTTACTTAATTGGACAGACTGGCATGGTTTGGGGAAGAGGGGAATTGTTTTTATTTTTTTAATGAAGTTGTCTTGGATTAATTTGCCTTTCTACTTACTTACCTTATATTACATTCTAGTCACTATGTAATTGTTGATTAAACTAAATCTTTTCTTATAGTTTATAAGTGTGCTTGAGTACCTTTTTTTCTGGTGGATGTCTCGTTATTCATAGATATCTACAATGTATAAATTTTCACTTAAGATACTGATAATAGTCTATTGTTACTTTGCAAACAGTTCGATATTTAACATAATCAATAATAATACAAAACATTAAAAGACTCCCAATAGAAAGATTCCAATAGTTTAGTAATTTTTTTCATATACTGTTCAAAACACATATTAAGATACCCTTTTTCTTTATGTAAATCTATACCACATATCAAATTTATGCTTCAAAACTTACTTTGCCTAACTTCTTTTGCAACAGTAAACAAGGAAATACTATTATCAAAGTTTTCAATCAGAACATATTTATTTAGCACATTTTTATGTAACGTGCTAAACAGAGATTTGTCAGCCAGTCCATCTGTAAACATTATTGAGCAACATACACTATGCCAGGCAGTATTCTGCGCACTGAGGACATAAAGAAGTAAAAGATAGTCCCTGCCCTCAAGGAGCTCATAGTCTTAAGAACAACAATATCTTTTTTTTTTTTTAATTAAAGCTTTTTATTTGTATAACATGTATAGGTAGTTCCTCAGTATTGATCCTTACAAAGCTTTCCATTCCAAATTTTACCCCCAGTCCCCACCCCTTCCCTAGATGGCAGGAAGTCCATTACATGTTAATAATGATAAAATACTTGACAAGTTGTTGTGCAAGAAAAATCCTATCTACAAGAAAAAAAAATCAGAGAAAGGAAACACACTGCAAGCAAACATCAATAAAGAGCATGAAAATGTTATGTTGTAGTCCACATTTCATATCCCTCTCTCTGGGTGTATATGGCTTTCTTCACTGAACAATTGGAACTGGTTTGAAACATTTTTGTTGCAGAGAGCCATGACCATCAGAGTTGATCATCGTATAGTATTGAGAACAACAATATCTTAAAAGAAGGAAGGACTAGAATTAAGAAGGATTGGGAAAAACTTCTATATAAGATGGGATTTTAATTGGAATTTAGGGGAAGGCAGCAATGCCAAGAGGTAGAGATGGAGATGGAGAAAAAGTGAGCGAGTGAGCATTCCAGATAAGGGGACAATAAGAGAAAAGTGCTAAAACACTGGTTTGAGGGAAACTAATATCACTGGATCAAAGAATACTTTTTAATGCCTGTCCAGTTATTATCAGTAACCTCTATCTTTGTATGAACATGACCCTCAAGAAGTCAAGAAGGTTTCATACATAGATAGAGGTTATTGATGCCAAAGAATATGGGAATAACTGGACAGGCACTAAAAATGGTATGCAATTAAATATGTGTTTTACTAGTATTAACAAGCCTGGCTGCTCAACTAGAATATTGACATAGTAGAAAAATGATGAAAACTGCAGGTTCATAAGTGAGTGGTTTTCAGAAGTAAATGTATAACAATAAATTAGAAACACTGGGGGGGGGAATGTGTATATAACATTAAATTTTGATGATACTTCATTTTATATATTTTGTAAATAAAATTTGTATATTTTTGTTAGCAATTCAGGAACGTTGCTTTATTTTGAAGTAATCTCATAGTATTTACAGATTGCCATTAGTGATTTTTTCTGGTGCATATAGCTGGATCTTACAGCTGTCATGTATCTCTTATAGAATAATGATGACATTTATTTAAAAAACAAAAATTCTTCTTTTTTCAGTTGGATGGATTTATTGCTAGAAACTGGGCCAACCAGAAATCAGCATTGGGAAGTGCTCTTGATCCACTTGCTGATAAAATACTCATCAGTGTCTTGTATATTAGCTTGACATGTGCAGATCTTATTCCAGGTAAGAGCTCAAAAATAATATTCAGTATTGTGGTAAATTTCTTACAAAATTACATAGTCATAGTAAATTTTAGCTAGACCTCTGATTTCTAGGATTTAAAAAGCTCATTGGCAGGAAACACTCTCTATCAAAATATATCAGCAATTGACCTGCAATTTATAGTCTTAATAACAAAAGTTGTCTGGGCCACAGAAGTTAAAAAAATTTGCCTCAAATCACATAAAAACAGTATGTGTCAGAAGCCTGATTTGAAAGCAAATCTGCTCCAAAGATTCTTATCAGATATAAAATGTTCTTTCTGCCATAATAGAATTGTGATAAATTCTAATAGGCTATTTGATCAAAAAAATTTGATGTAGAAGTTTTCCCAATTTAAAATTTTCATTAACAAAAAAGATACATAGTTAGGTTATAGAACCATATTTGTTTTTCCTTAAAATCTAAGCCTTAAGTCAATTTTTATTTCTTTAAGGGGTTGAATCCTTAAAACTTAAATATCTATCTCAGGTAAAATTTGTTTTGCAAACAGTTCCTATTTTCTGAGAGATTACAAATTATTTTTAAATAATATTTTCTCCCAGATCATGTAAAGACAATTTTTAACATTTTGTGAACATTTTTTAACATGTTGTGAAGGAAGACAGAAACCTAAAGGAAAAAAAAATTACAGAAAGTGAAAAAATAGTATGCTTTGAACTGCAGTTAGACTAGATTCTACCAGTTCTCTCTCTCAGAATACTACCTGAATAATATTTTTCATCATGAGTCCTTTGAAATTGTCTTAAATTTTATTGCTAAGAAGAGTTAAATCATATACCATAGCTCGTTCAGCCATTCCCCAGTTGATGGGTATCCTCTTAATTTCTATTTCTTTTTCACCACAAAATGAGGTGCTGTAAATATTTTTTAACAAATATATATTTTCCCCTTTACAAATTTTTTAAAATAATATTTGAATTTGTATTTTCTTACATTAAGCTTTTTGAAAGTAGTATTATGTTTTCTAAAGTACACTACTATTTTTTTTTTCCCAATAGGTGTCTACTTAAGAAAGAAAAATAAACTCTAGAATTTTGGGTATTTCTGCTATATTTCATATCTGTATTATGCAAAATTCTATTCAAGTCACCAGATGTTCAATAAATATTGTGTGCAAGAAAGCCGTACTAGACACTGTGACAATATAAAAGTGGAAAAAACAAAACAAAAAATAGATGACACAGAGGATAATGTGCTTACTTTGGAAGTAGGAAGGCCTCAATTAAAATCCTGTTTCAAAAATTTTGTAGCTGTGGGATGCTGAGCAAGTTACTTATCCTTAATCTGACTCGGTTCCTGCCTCTGTAAAATTAGGTTAAAAATAGCATCTATCTCCCAGGTCATTTGGGAAGATTTAAAGCATTTTGCAGATCTTTTAAAGTGCCATATAAATGTTAGCTATTAGATACCTGAAGAACTTTCAGTCTAAATAAAAGAGCATATATATTGCAAACACGTTTCATCCAAAATAAGATGTAGTAAAGGCAAAGGAGATGAGAGAGAAAAGTTCTCCAAGAAAATTTGAGTAATTTACTTTTTCATCTGGGAGATCAGTCTTCTAAGATACATAAAGTATTTTCATAAATAGAGGAATATTGTACCTCATTTCTGTTGACATCTTAGATTGAAGATGCTTAGTGAAACATTAGGTGCTGCCTAGGGGCTTTGTATTGTAGATACAACTTATAAATAATGGAAAGGGTATTGTCAAAATGAAGAAGGGAACAGGTGATGCAGTTTGGTATGGAAATCCAGGTAGTAAGGGGAAGGTGGCTTCATTACCAAGAATAAAGTGAAGAACCTTGGAATAAACAGAAAAAGGCTTCTGAATGGCCCAAAACATCCATATACAATATCTGAGTATTATCTTCTATCTTCACTAATAGGCACAATTGTAAAGGGCCTGCTTTATGCCACTGTATTAGAATCTAAAGAGAAAAAGAAAAATTGACCAAAGCAAGTTACTTAACCCCTCTGAGTTTCTCTTATACTTAATAATTTGATCAGTCTTTCTTAAAGACTAGAAAGTTTTGCAAACTATGAAACACCTAGTTAAATTTAAGTATGGTTTTGTAAAAGTAGGAGAAGCCATTTGTGCAGCACTGAATCTTTTTAAATACAGCCTTCACAGTTCTGAAAGGCTAAGTTATATTTTCCTAACTCAGGAAATTAATTAATGGTAAAAGTGGGGGATAGTATTTCTTCAAAACAAACTTCTGGACTGCAAGAAGTAACAATTGTAGATCTGAGAAGAGAAGGGGAAGACGTTAAAAAAAATTTTAATAGTAGTCTCTGGAACCTTTTAATCCTGCACGCATGTTACTAGTCTTTAAGGACATCATGATGTTTACCACACAATATGGCAATTGAGTTTCATAATGAAGCCCTAAGGTCATCAAGAAAAGGTTATGATCTGTATTATCTAGGAAGATGGAGAAATAGTTAACCCAATGTTAGAAAGTTTGCCATATGCAGTGATTAGAATTTAAATGTTTTGTCTTTCAAGAAAGTAAATTATTTAATTTGAAATTTTACATAAAATACTTTTCCTGACAGTAGTGAGTAAATTGGGTGTTATAGATATATTAATGTTGTCATCTAGACAGAACTGCCTTTTAACCTGTGGATGTCCGGAGCTGAAGAAAACAGTGTATTGATAGGAAAGTCGGAAATCAAACTGTTTAAATTCAAAGTGAGGGAAACGACTTGCAAGGAGTCAGTTTAGACACATGTGCTGGGGCCTTCCTCTAGTGGGCAGACCCAAAGCAGGTCTTAATACTTACGTCAGTAGGCCACAGGGTGTGTTTGTGGCCATGACTGTGAGTGCTACTCATGAGCAACAATGAGACAAATTTGATTTATAGCAGGGCTTCATGAACAAGGTATTTATCTGAGTTGTCTGAGCTCAGAGAATACCTGGTGCTAATAATACCTAAAGCAATGCAATAATTATATAATTGCTTTTCAGAGGGTGAGTGCACAGGATTTTTTTATGCCAAACTCAGGGCACAGCTTGCTTGCTAGACCTTAGCTCTGGAAAACGGAGTGTCTCCTGGTATCTTGACAAATATATATGTTAAGATAATTTCATTTTCACTTTTCAGTTTCACTCACTTACATGATTATTTCAAGAGATATAGTGTTGATTGCTGCCGTTTTTTACGTCAGATACCGAACTCTTCCATTACCGGTAAGTAAAAAAATGTACTTTATTTTAAAGGGAGATTACTTAAAACCTATAGAGAAAAACAACTCTAAAGAACTGCAGTTTGGCAGTATTATTCTAACATAATATTGAGGTCTATTTATTAAAATTTCTTTTGAGTGATAACTTTTCATCCCTTAGCCAATTGATTCAAAGAGTGGTTTATTTATTTTTTTAAAGTGTGCATCATCTTGCTTCATAAAAGAGATTAAAGTAATTGCTTAATCACATTAAAATACACTAAATTTAAAAGGCACAGGAACTTTTATTTTATATATTCAAATTTCCTTTCAGTTAATTGGTTCATCTATTTAATTGAATATCACAGATTTATTAAAAATTGTTTTTTAAGTATAAGAGTGATCATGGTGTTGATTTCTGCTTAGGGTTACTCTAAAGCATTTGTCCATGTCACCAGCTAAATATGAAGAATTTTTAAAAATATCATTGACTATTATTTTTAATTCTCCAAACTAAAAGTTGTGATTCTAGGAAGAAATAATGTAGAGTGTTAGACAGATGTTTTGTTATACATTCAATATGGCTTACTTAATCAAATGATTGTATTAATTTCTTGATTGCATAAAACAGGATCCTGGTGTATATAATTATGCTGTTGCATATATTACTGTTTACATTTTATTATAAAATTTGGTCATAAGAAGTATATAAAATGTTTAACTTTTAAAATATTTTTGTTTCAGAGCTAAAAAATGACATTTTGTTCATTTCCTATGTATAGTTTGCTAACATTTACAAAATGATTTATGTTTTAAACTAATAAAAATTCCTTAAAATTTTTGAATTTTTGCTTTTCAAGAACAAATTAAATATCCCAACTTTTGTTATTACTTTCACAGCGAACACTGGCTAGATATTTCAACCCTTGCTATGCCACTGCCAGGTTAAAGCCAACATTCATCAGTAAGGTAAGGCCAATATAAATTTTCAGTTCTTTATTCTAAACACTTTGTCTTCTTTCTTATTATGTTGTTCAATCCCAATGATAAAGATAGACTAAATTTTTTTTTAATAATCAGAGAAAGAAACAAAAGTTTTTGTAACTATATTACTTATAGATCCTTGAATCTGCTGAAACTATAAGTGAAATTTAGCTGCTACTTCTTTTAATGAATTAGCTAGCAAATGATATATGCTTATAACATGTTTAGAAGAAAACGCTATCACCCACATACATCTCACCCTCTTTCCTTCTCAAGTTTCTAAATCTTTATTAGTCTTATTGTTAGTTTTATTGGAAAATTAGGAAATTTAGTGGATTCTTCAAGGTGATTCATATGCTTCAACTGGGGATGGTGAAGAGTAGAAGGGAAATTGCTAATTGGACAAACAAAAATCATTTCTGCTGCCTTCCTGCAGTATAAATATAATATGTAATCTACTTTTATTTTTTACTATCATATGGTAAAGGAATAGGAAAATGCATAATTTCACAGAACACTATCAAAACATTAACTATTTTCCCAGTGTGCTTTGCTAGATACCTGATATGCAAATCATGTCATTTAACAGTAAACTCTACCAAGTAGTAATAGTTTGTTTTTGTACATGAAGATTACGTTTCCACAAGGGATATGTATGTGTTTGGAACTGCTTTTCTAATAATAATAATTTGTTTTGATTTGTCATTGTACTGTTGTACCATCTCCAGCTGATTAGATTGGAGTCTGGTCTTGGAACAAGTAACTGGTCTTTAAGAGGATGAAAACCATATCCTCGTTCTTACAAATACCAGCTTAGCTAACCTGCTCTAATGGGATTTTAATTTTATATTGTTTTGACTTCTAAGTGGTTTATATTGAGCAGTAATTGGAAGGGCATAACACTAAATGGCAGTTGATTTGGGGAGTTATAAGGACAAATGTTTCATTGTCTATTGTTGTAGGTAGGCCTCCACACAGTATTAATAATAAGAATAAAATAGTTCATAGTATTTGTTATATGCCTATTTTGTGATCACAGTAACCTTGTAAACTGAGGACAGGGACCTTGGATTTTCTAAACTTGATTTCTCCCTACTCACCTTTACTCTCATCACTTAGCACAGTGGATGTTTAATACAGTTTTGCTCTTGTTAGTTAAAAAAAAAATCCAAAGTAGTTCTCGTTTTGTTGTTTGTTACCTTGTTGGGAAAGTTGTAACATAAGACAAAGTGTTACAGTCTCTTAATTTTTTTTTACTTGTCTACACCTCTGCTTCTTAAACTGTGGTTTGCAACCCTATATAGTCTCATAACTGAATGTGAAGGTTGCAAAATCATGATTTATTATCAGTAAATTTTGGATTGTATACCTATTTTATATATCTGGGGTCATGTAAAAATTTTTCAAGACAGAATGGGGTCATGAGTAGAAAATGTTTAAAAAGCTCTCTTTTATACTTCTTTCCTGTTTTCTTCATCATTCTCTTCTCTGTACTCCAGCCAGAGAGTCAGTATGTTCTTTTTTCTCTTTTCTTAGTCCTTTTTTCAAGCCCATATATTAAGGACACATCCTCCCAACTCAAGAAAATTTGCTTCAGTGAGGGAAAGCAATGAGATTAATGTTTTAACTTTGTTGCTCTAGGGGATTGGGTAGTATAGTGAAAAGATCATTGAAATCAGAAGCCCTTAGTACTATGTTTAGTTCTGCAATTAACTTGATGTGTAATTTTAGATAAATTATTTCAGTTCTATATTACCCCCACTTAAACGGGGATGATAATGCTAACCCATATGGTAGAAACTATTTTACTTTTGGTTTTGAATCCACAGTACCTAGCATAATACATGACATATAATAGATTGCTCAATAAATGTTTGTACATAGGGTTGCAAATAAATCGAGGTTATATGAAATAAGTTTGAAAAATTATTAAAGCAAATACAAATGAAAGATGTTGGATTATTGCCAAACTAATGCTATTCTCACACACACACACACATACATATATATATGTATATATATACAGAGAGAGAGTGTAATCTTGCAGATAGTCATTCATTTGTAAACCCTCAAAATTAAATAGCTGAAATTTCTTTAAAAAAAAAGTTGTACTGTAAAAATATATATATACATATATTCAATTTGTCAAGTATTTTAACATAATTAACATGTAGTAGATTTCCTGCCATCTAGGGAAGGGGTGGGAGTTAGGGGGAAAAAATTGTAACAGAAAGCTTTGTAAGGGTCAATGTTGAAAAATTACCCATACATATGTTTTGCAAATAAAAAGCTTTAATAAAAAAAAAATAAAGTTGTATGCATGTTATCATTTATATATCTGAATTTCTACATTAGGAATATTTTCAATATCTGACATTTGGTGAATGCTCTGTTTTAAAAAGCCAGTTTCATTGTCAACTTATCCTTGTGCTACATAATTGAGAATAAGAATAATTGGCTTTGATTTATTTGTTTCCTAAACATTTATTTTTCTGTAGGTGAATACAGCAGTTCAATTGATTTTAGTGGCAGCTTCTTTGGCAGCTCCAGTTTTCAATTATGTTGACAGCATTTATCTTCAGATACTTTGGTAAGGTAAAATTTTAATTTATCACTTTTTGAGAATTTTAATGTAGATATGTCTTGGAAGTTTTATCTGTAGTGCTACTTTGTCAGCAGTTTCAACAATATTGATAATAATCTATAGCACTAGAAAGTGTGCTAGCAGATTGGGATATTTGTGCATACTTCATAGATGTTTGAAATTTTTTTTAACAGTTTCAATAGTTGAGTTACTTCCCTGCAAATAATCTCTTGTACTGTTTTCCTTGAAAAATAAGTTAACTAAAACTGGTTGTAATGTACATAGACTGATTGTACATGCCTATTTTGTTTCTTACAGTAGAAGAGAAAGAAATGATTTGTGCTTGAACCTTGATCATTTGAAACCAGAATTATATATTTTATTTAATTTAATACCATTTCCTTTTAATGTTTTCTTCATTTGCGTTGTTATATAATCACTGCATGTGTTACTCTTGGTTTTGCTTTATTCTGCATCATTCAAACAAATGTGAAGTTAGTATTGGGACAATTAAATGGTGCAATGGATAGAATGCTGAGCCTGGAATCAGGAAAATCTGATTCAAATCCAGTCTTCAGACAGTATTTACTGCTCTGTGACCTTGGGCAAATCATGTAACCCTGTTTGCCTTAATTTTGTCATTTATAAAATGGATTGAAGATGAAAATGACAAACCATTTCACTGTCTTTGCCAAGAAAACTCCAAAAAGGAGTCAACAAAGTTTTAGGGATTACTGAAAGTGACTAAGCAACAAGTTATTATTAATGACTGCCATAGAATTCTCAGTCATGCATAGTGTCTTTCAAATGTTTGATTGTATTTGATGCATACAAGACAAATCATGTTTTTAAAAAATGCTTAAAAGATCATTTGACTTGTCTTTTGAAAATTATCCCTACTAAACTTTTGTTAAGAAGCTTTCTGTAACTTGGCAAATCCTAGCATTTCATTATATCTTGGCTCACATAAACAAAAAAAAGTTTAGTCTAAGGCAATTATATTTTTTGTAATCGTTATAATTTTTATTTCTTTTTTCTTCCTACTTCCCCTCCTACAACAAAAGGTATTTTACAGCTTTCACCACAACTGCATCAGCCTACAGTTATTATCATTATGGCCGGAAAACAGTCCAGGTGATAAAAGACAAATAAATATCATGCAACATTATTAGCTGGGAAAAGCAGTAAGACATCTACATCAGAACCAGCTGGTAATCTGCAGGAGTCTCCCCTTTTTTGTTAGTTTGGAAAAGACTTTAACAAAACATAAACCATGTCAGTGTCATCCCAATTGAAGTCAAGTGCATTGAAATTAAGCTTAAATCATGTACTATACATATGTGGAATTTTCCAATGTATTTTTAAATAAAAATATAATTTGGGATTTTTTAATCTTAGATTTCTTAAAGTAATTTACAATTCACTAATTATTGTTAGTCAATTTTGAATTTTTTTTTAAAGAACTGTTTCCTGAAAATATATTCAGGTTCCCTTATATATGAAGTAGAATTTACATTAAGAAAGCATTATATGGTACCTGGTTAGTGGAAGAGAAGGGAATTAGATTCAATGTAAACTTACATTACCTACTTAGGTAAAAAGTTTTATTATTCAAATCTGGCTTGTAGCCATTGATATGGATATGCCATTTGTTAATTTAGACTGGTAATATATATGACAAGCTAAGTTATAGAGGACTTAAAATGCAGTATGTTTTGAAAATAAAATCAAACACATACCAGAATACTGAGATTCATGTTGTTTTAAGTCTTCCAAAATCTTTGATGTCCAATAATTTATTATTTATGTCAGGATAATGAGTAACAGAGAATAGTTATAGTTTAACAAGAGGACACATCTATTACTGTTTGCTACCCTAAGGATCAATGATTACTTTATGACTTTGCACTATGTTCCTAAAATAGGTTTTCATAATATTAGAACTTGTATTCATGTGATATATAAATAATTTAAAGATGTGTATTTTTCCAAGTTTTTTTTAAACTTAAGGAAATCTTGTTTTCATGAAGATAATAAAAGAATAAAATATTGGAAAATATTATTGTTCCATCAGATGCCTACTAATTTCCTGGATTCTGAATTACCAACAAACTAGTAAACTCTATTTCAAACAATTTATTTCAAATAAACTTTTTCAAGGTATGTGGATCACTGGTGAGTCAATGAATTCAGCAAAATAGTTACTGCTTTCATTGCTGCATTAAGAGGCAAGGTGTTACAATGTATAGACCATAAGACCTGGAAGCAGGAGGACCTGGGTTTGAAAATCCAGCCTTAAATATTTATGAGCAAATCATTCAGTTTCTTCCTCAGTTTTCTCATCTGTAAAGTTAGTATAGTGATAACACCAAAATGAGATAGAATTTGAAAGACACTACTAACTTTAAAGCACTATATTAATGCTAACCTTTATTATTGTTATAGAAAGTGATACACTAAGACATTGATTCAGCAATTAAATCTTTCTGGATATTCCCTTCCTTATTTTGGGTTAAATGGTAAGCAGCAAAATGTTGAACTTTCCACCTCTTTTTTTTTTTTTTTTTTTTTAAATTAAAGGTTCTTTGGATAGAGGAAAATTTTATTATTACCTTCTCTATAATTCTTCCTTAAAAAAAAAAAAAAAACATATAAAAAGCTAGATCTCCAAAGAAAAGGAACATAAAACTAGTTGGACTTTTGACAAGAGAATTACATAGATCTCTCATCATTCTAGCTCATAGAGTATTGGGTGTTTCTAACTACTGAGAAGGTCCTGAAAAGGAATAATTCAGAAGCACCGCAGGAAGTTGACTATAGGTGGAAGATATTGGGAAGGGGAATATTTAGCACAAACTATACAGTGTTAAAAGGTTATGTATCGCTATAAAAAGAATTTTATATACTCAGTATGTTGCTTATTGCTATAGTTAATGGATTGGCAACTTTTAAGTGATAAAATGTTCACTTCTGATGTTTACTGGTTCTTTCCTTTCCAAAGCTTCTGACCAATCTTTTAGCTAATCCGACCCAACTTGGGGCACAACTGAATCCCCTCACCCCTGATTTTAAATATTGGCATTACTTTGTGCTGTACTGCCAAATTGTGGTTGATTTTAAATCTAATGTAATTATAGAAATGTAAAGCTGAAAAGTAGCACAATATTAGGTTTTCATTCACAAATACCATGTATGTTACTTTGCCTGGGTATTTTTTTAAAATAGGATATCATTTACATATAAGTGGGATGTATGAGAAAACTATTAAGTTTAACTAAGCACAGATGGTATGTTTGGATTATACATTAGTCAGAAAAGGGAGTTTGGACCAATTTGTAAAAATATCCTAAAATCTTGTACTATATTGCCTATGCAACTTGAGTCCCAATCCTATTACCTTAAACCTTCACCTTTCAAAACTTTTTACATCTATGAAAAGACCACATAATTCAGCTTTCTGCTATAAAAGTGTTACAGCATTGACTCTCATTTTACAAATATAATTACAACAATTTGAAGAAATTTTTTTATGAAAAGGTGCTCCAAATCACTGTTGATCAGAGAAATGCAAATTAAGACAACCCTGAGGTACCACTACACACCTGTCAGATTGGCTAAAATGATAGGAAAAGATAATGATGAATGTTGGAGGGGATGTAGGAAGGCTGGGACACTGATGCATTGTTGGTGGAATTGTGAACGGATCCAGCCATGCTGGAGAGCAATTTGGAGCTATGCTCAAAAAGTTATCAAACTGTGCATACCCTTTGACCCAGCAGCATTTCTATTGGGCTTATATCCCAAAAGAAATCATAAAGGAAGGAAAGGGCCCCACATGTGCAAGAATGTTTGTGGCAGCCCTTTTTGTAGTGGTTAGAAACTGGAAACTGAATGGATGCCCATCAATTGGAGAATGGCTGAATAAATTATGGTATATGAATATTATGGAATATTATTGTTCTGTAAGAAATGAGAGACTTGCATGAACTGATGGTGAGTGAAATGAGCAGAACCAGGAGATCATTATACATGGCAAAAACAAGACTATATGACGATCAATTCTGATGGACATGGCTCTCTTCAACAATGAAATGTTTCAAACCACTGCCAATTGTTCAGTGAAGAAAGCCATATACACCCAGAGAGAGGGATGTGAAATGTGGACCACAACATAACATTTTCATACTCTCGATTGATGTTTGCTTACATTGTGTTTCCTTTATCTGATATTTCTTTCTTGTAGATACGATTTTTCTTGCACAACAATGATAAGTGTGGAAATATGTATACATATATTCAATTTGTCAAGTATTTTATCATAACATGTAGTGGATATTCTGCCATCTAGGGGAAGGATGGGGAGTAGAGGGGAAAAATTTGTAACAGTAAGCTTTGTAAGGGTTAATGTTGAAGAATTGCCCATACGTGGGGCAGCTAGGTGGCGCAGTGGTTAGAGCACCAGCCCTGAAGTCAGGAGGACCTGAGTTCAAATCTGGTCTCAGACACTTCCTAGCTGTGTGACCCTGGGCAAGTCACTTAACCCCAATTCCCTCAGCAAAAAGCAAAAAACAAACAAAAAAACAACAAGAATTGCCCATACGTGTTTTACAAATAAAAAAAATAAAATAAAATAAATTTTATGCAAAAAATTTTAAAGCAGTAAATCAAACTCAGGAAATACGATCACCATTAAAGTCTATACAGTATTTACTTATTCCCATACTTTTGTGAAAAACATTAAAAACAAATAAAAACCTGATGGTTTAAAAGACTAGAAGGAGAATTGTTTTATCTATAGGTGTAAATAATAAGAATGTATTTTGTCCATATTTGATACCCAGAAACCCCAAAATGTGTTAACTTTTTTTCAATAGTAGATCTTTTTTTATATCTTACAGGCTGAAGTTTATAGGAGCAGATGTTGCTTTTTCCAGGTACTTTAAAAAAAAAAAAAAGGAGACATTTTCCTTGTCTCTTTCAAAGTAGTTTGTCTTGGTGTTTTGTTTTTTGGAAATAGGACATTTTAGCTGTAAATTGAAATTAATATACCAGAAATTGTTTATATCCTAGCTAAGGTAGTCAGAAGATTTATTTATATCCATATATTCCAACCATCAGGGGAAGAATCTACTGAAATCCTTGGGCAGATTCCTTGCCTAGTGTTCTGTTAAAAAGAGGCAAAGCTACAATGTAAGAATCATT
The DNA here is from genome assembly GCA_023553655.1 of Myrmecobius fasciatus. Classification (NCBI taxonomy): domain Eukaryota; kingdom Metazoa; phylum Chordata; class Mammalia; order Dasyuromorphia; family Myrmecobiidae; genus Myrmecobius; species Myrmecobius fasciatus. Next base: position 69,759 of record JAJPUD010000464.1, on the reverse strand, counting down.
TGTTTGCATTAGGGCTTTATTTTACATGTTTCTATTAAATATTGAGATGACACCAATTTATAAAAAAATTCAAGGGCTTTTACCAGACAGCACAGATAATTTATATATAGCAGATATCCAATAAATGTCAACTAAGTTACTGTACATAGTAATCAAGATAGATGGCAAGACTGGAGATGGAAAGAACATGTTTGAAGATCTAACACTAGTTTGGCAAATCGTTAAAGCAAGTCTTAAAGATTAATAAAAACTATATTACTTAATTCACATGATTATTGAGAGGCTTAAAGAATAGTGTCTATAAAGCACCTTTCCAAACCTTAAAACACTATGTAATTGTAGGTCCTTGTAATCTAAACGTCATTGAAAGGAGTACCTATACACAATTTATGGCTTGAAATATAAGGTAGCCTGAAATAATTTGGGAAACTGGTAATGACCTAGTCTTGCACATAAACTTCATATCCTTCCTGTTCCCTAGAGTGGAGTAGTCTAAAAGGAATTTGGAAACAGGTAGACCACATTCCTTAGTGCTCTGGAAACAAGTCAGTAATACTCATAGTGACAATGCAAGTGACGAATCATAGACTCATAAATTTATCACTGATGCAAACCGTAGAGTCAATCTCTGTTCTCCCCTAGGAGGACTTTGACCTAACTTGATCAAAGATTGCCAGTTCCTCAGAATGAGCTTTTAGGCAAAGGCTGCCTTGGCATTTCTTTTAATTAAAAGTCTGAAGTTTTAATGGATTGTCAAATGCTGGGTTTTTGTAAGAGACAAGATGTGTATCATATTGTTCTGCATGTCTGGTTTTGCACTTCCTATAAAGACACACAGACAGTACAAAGGTGCTAAGTAAAAGTAGTCCACTTGTGCTGCATAGACCTGCAAAAATGAATAAGAAACTTGGTTTTGTTGTAAATGTGGCGCAGGCTTTTCTCCATTCACTCGTTCTGGTTAGACTCAGCCCTGCTTTGTTAGATGCCAACACACACACGTTGTAAGTCGTACTTGGTGAGAGCCCGTGCAAGGGGTGCTCCCTGGCTATGGCGTTGATCTCTCTCAGCACTGTCTCTTTCTCTGCTCTGTCTTCAGGGTGGTAGATAAGCTGATACATGTGCACCACGGAATTGGGTGCACACCAGCGGATGAGCGCGAATGTATCAGTGGTCTCAGACACTTCCTGGAGTTTAGGTGGGTCTGGGATGGTGTCTTCTCCACTGAGGCCGGGACAGCGGCAGCGTGATGATTTCTGTAGTATGTCACATGGAGTTTGGAGATGCTTACAAGGATGATAATCACAAGGGATATCCTGCTTAACCACATCCTTCCTGTCTTCTTCCTCCTCATCACTATAGTCATCCAGCATGTAGATAGGAATCCCTGCAATTGAAGCACTTGGCTGATGTCCCCCAGTGGTCTGTGCCCTTTCATTGGTACGGGGAGTACTTACTGTGTGTGGAAGAGCCGGGTTTGTGGGGTGCTGCTTAGGGAATGGAGTAGAGTTCGAAGTAGTTAGTGAGATACCTGGTCCAATAGTAGATTGGTTAAGGGAGTTTTTCCTTACAGCATTTTCTTTCCTTAGTTTTGTCGGAGCTGTTTTTCCAGCTCTGGGTGGAATGGTCACATCACCAGGACCTACTGAAGGGACTGTGGTTGGGATGATTGCTATTCTTCCAACACTTTGGGTAGGCAGTGCAAATTTCAGTGTATTAAAGGTAGCTTTCTTGCTCAGGATGGAATTTTCCTTGGTAATGTTGGGTGTTCCTAAGGCAGGAAATGCTGTGGGCTCTGTTTTATGGAAACTGGGAGAAGCCAGTGTCACTGGTTGATTTGATCCATTTAGTGGTTTACTAGAAGAAGTGTTAGCACTGCTTTCCAAGGAAGGAGGACTTGATGTCATGAAGATTGAGTTTTTTTTCAAATGACACTTGCTGTACAGTTGGGAAAGGGAAAGAGGAGAAGAAAATGTACTGTTGGAGTCTGCAGCTGGAATACAAGTAGTGTCATTGGACCTGGAAAGTTGAGACAAACCAGTTAGAGAATGAATACTTGACATCACTTTAGAGTGATGAGGGGTCAATGGATGGACTAAACACTTAAAGGGGCCTCTACATACCTATATACATACATACATACATACATATATATATATATATATCTTCAACTAATCTTGATCCCTTCCAAAAGATCTCAGATTCCTATATGGATCATTCCTCTGGGTAAAGAGCCCTACTGAAATCATGTTACTATGAAGAGACCTGTGCTAAACTATAATCAGCCATAACACCTTAACTGAATTTGTTTATCCAATAAGTTTTGGAACAATGGCAGATTATAGGAGCAGTAAATTTTGCTAAGGAACTGTAGTTAAAAGGAGAAAGATCAAATTATGAGGTGCTGCATGGGAGATGTGATAAACAGTGACAAAGGACCATTTTGATGCTTTGCTTTGGAGGAATCCTCAAAGTTCTTATATGCTCTTTATTAAAAACTAAAATCCTAAGTGGAATAACACAAATAAAACATGAAGTATCAAATAGCAATAGAAAAGACAAGTAATGTGTAAGAGCTATTAATAAAAATATCTGAGGCCCCTTTACCACAAAGTCCTTTTTCCCAGTGAAATAGTGAAGCTAGTTACCTGCTCAGGACCATTTTCTGTGTGTGAGAGAGGAGCCAGGACAAGTCACAGCTACAAGTTAAAGGATTGCCATACAGGTTGATGAAAATTACTTGAGAGGAATCCAGAGACCAAGGTTGGAAGGAACTCAAGTTGCAGCTAAAGTACAAAAAGTAAAGAATTAGAGAAGGATGATGAGAGGGGTGGGTATAAATTGTCAGTTTTATTATTATGGTTGGTTATATCACAAGGTTAAGAGAAAATTAATTGTATCAGCAGACAAGAAATTAGTCCTAGGCCTCCTTCTACCATTAACCAACTATGATCCTCAAGTCACTTTTAGTACCTTTCTATCCTACTTTTTACTTTGGTCAAATACCAATTCTTATCTCAGATACTTCTAGTAAGAATCAAATGAGATCTTTAAAAAGCATTTTAAGAACAATAAAGCACAATAAATTACTATGGAATAAGCACTCAAATTTGTGGTTAACAAGACTAATAAAAGATTGAGAACCTACACTATTTCAAATAATGGCCTCTAGCATTCTGCTATTTCACTGTCATTTTAGAAATGTTAACCTACAGTAGTAGTTAGTCCTACTTTTTTTTTTTTTAAATCCCTTAGGCTTTCTTAGGGACAGTCATTATACCAATTGCACAATACATGGACATTCTGTGAGACACAACCATACATGTATGGCCATTGAGAAAGAGAGACACTATATATTAAGAAGATGGCAAAAATATAGGATGGAGGAATTAGAATAGGTGTTCTGCTATGGCTGATGCCACAAGCAATCTCTAGTTTCAATAATTTTACTTCATAGACTGGCAAGCACATTTCCCAAATTACTCCAGAGGTAACCTCAAGATCTCTAGCAATTTATTCAAGTGGAAAAGAGAACTCTGTTTGTGACTTATTCTTGTTCTTATTTTTGGTGTTCTTTCACTCAAAATTAGCTTATTGCTATTAGTGCACTTTGAAAAGTGGTTTCAGATTTATCTCTGAAAAGTATCCTTAGTCACACTAAATTAACTTATGGATTTCTGTTTTTATCTTATGTTTCCTTCTCTTTTGTTGAATTATCTCATCTCATCATTCTTGTATATGTTAATCTTTAAATTGAATTTCTAGGGCAGTGTAAAAAGGGGAATGGTTACAAAAAGGCAGCTTACAGTTTGGGGGAAAGGATATGAAATTACTTTTCCTTGGATATTAATAGAATGATCATCTTCATGTGAACTTTAGGGCTTGTTTTTTTAGGATCAAGTGACAAACTGCTGTGTTACTATTGAAAAAGCAGGCTAATGTTTTGAAAAACACTGGATTTGTCAGAGAATCTGAATTTGTCTTTATCTAGGTCACCTTTCACCTTGGACAAGTCTCCTTAATCTCTTCTCAGCCTCAAATTTTTCAGTGGCAAAGGAATTGGATGAGCTTTTTGAGCTTGGAGATTCCTTTGAGCTTTAAACTCTATGATTATCTTGGGAAAGAACCGCATACTAAAATTTACCAAAAATGAGTACTCATTGTTCAAATTGACATATATATATATATATGGGATGACATATGGCATAATGGGAGAGTGCAGGATTTTTCAAACCTGAGTTTGAATCCCAATTCTGCTTACTTACTCTGACTTGTGTGATCTTAAGATCCCAATTTTCTCATTTTTAAAATGAGGAGGACCAGATAACTTTAAAGGTGTCTTCAAGCTTCAAATCTATGATCATAGAATACCCAGAAATCCTCATTTCATAAAATTAGCTGCCCAAGACATTAGCCCCAAATATCAAAATCCTTAGTAATGATTGCTTTATAGACTGGAATAGCAATAGTGGTTTTCTCCTAGTGTTGGCAGAATTGTTTGAAATAATGTAGATAAATGAGAACTTTGCTGATTGTCCACTCAATTCAATTTTGTTCACTTTCATAAGTTTTTATTTAGTGCCTTCTATGTACAAGACATCATACATTTTACCAAACAGTGACATTCCTTTTTTTTTTTTAAAGGGAAAGAATGCTTTACTAGTTTTGACTCAAATCTAGCTCTTCCTACTGAAAACTCTTCTCATTTTCAGTAACGTAAAACAAATAGGCAGGGTCTCTATTTAACAAGTTTTTGTCAATATATTTGGTGGAGAGAGGAGGAAAGGAAATTAGCATTGATTAGTGCCTACTATGTACCAGATATTTGTGCCTGGATATCAAATATCTCATTTGATAATCCTATGAAGTAGATGCAGCTATTATTCAAATTTTAGAATTGAGGAATTTGAAGCAGATAGGGGCTAAGTGATCTGTCACACAGTTAATAAGTATCTAAGGTAGGATTTCAATGACAGTCTTCCTGATTCCAATATAAACTCAGGTCTGACGACAGAGCTAGCACTCTTATCTGTGGCAATTTCAAACTGATTTTCCTTGCAGTCACTTTTTCAGCCCATGCCAAGGTTTAAAGTAGCTCTGACCCAGGACCAAATATCAGCAAAATTATAAGATGATTCTTTAGCACCACCTCTTCAGAGTTTTCTTCCCTTCTTTAATGATACCCCAGTGCCTTTCTGCTATTCTCTAGCAATTGGTGACAGTCTTGCTGCCGAGGCAAAACCAGTTCCATCTTTCCCTCACATCAAAATGTACACAACTGGTAGAAAGTACATTAAATTTAGTGTCAAAAACAAAGTGAATAAAAATTTCATATTAACCTGCATTAGGATAAGAAGCCCATTAAAATAATGCATTAGTATATACAACTTTAAGAGGTATTGCAAATAAACAATCTAGTATGGAATTTAGTAGAGGCATATCAGGCTAGATCACATTTGGAAAAACTACGTAATGTTTTCAGTGTATGCTAAGTACTGGGTACAACGAAAGCTCTTGTTTTTACACCATTATTTTCCTAGGATTAGAGATGACTCCTAATAGTGGAATGCCTTATCTCAGGAGAAACAAAATTCAGAGTCCACAAGCCAGTGGAAAGATGTTTTGTGTACATCTATAGGTTGGATCAAGTTACTTAGAATTATGTCTTTGAGAACTGGCATAAAAGATATTACATATATGACCCAAAAATGATATGGAGTAAATGTCACAAATATGTGCAATAAGAAATGACAGCTTAATTGTTGTACTGGTTTGAAAAAAGTTTGTTTAAGGGCAGTGTTGGGAATCACCATTGTGGGAGCTCCATCTACATTTTTAGTGACAACAAATCTGAGGTTTCATGGCTCAGAACCAGTAAATTGTCTGAGGTACATGAAGGTCAAGTGACTTTCCTGTACTGTGGCTAAAAATCAAGAGAAAGACTAGAATTTGGATAACCCTGACCGCAACTCTTATCTTGTACTGGCACTCCTGAAATAGAAAAAGTACCGAGGGAAGGCCTGTACTACATTGGGTATATCTTCTGTGGGACATAATATGAACAAGAATCCTACACAGTAAGTAAAGAAGAAGCTGTGGCCTGCATCAGTGGAGGAATTGCCTATTCAGTAAAATATATTTCACCAGTCCAAATTAGAAGACCAAAAAAAAGTCTTCTTAGTTCTGTTCCTTCAGGACTGGGCTCTTTTTCCCTGGAACTGGATGGTTAACCTAATGTTTTAGTGTATGCTAATAGGTTACTGAGTTGCCCCTACGAAGTAATGGCTAATGGGCCTCCTGAAAACCATGCACAAAACACATAAATTACAATTACTAAAATACTGAGCATTTTGACCAGGAAACAAAGGAGGTTTTTTATTTGGTGGTTTTTTGGTTCTTTAAAGAAGGTAAAAGGAAGTATGGTCACCATCTTCTTATATGCACAAGTAGTACCAATCTTGGACAGGGCCATTCTCTTTTACCCTTCCTCAGATTCATGACTGCTCCTCTGCTGCTTTTCCCTCTTGGTATGTGCTCTGTTGCTAGTTTTTCACAGTTTTTGGCCTCTAAATTTCTCATATTTTCAGTGTTTTCTCCCCAAACTACTCTTTATTCAGTCATCATGGATGCAGTATTCTCTGTGGTACCAGACACTGAAGGGTTTTATACCAATCCTCCCACACATTCCAAGGTATGGGGCTGCTAAACCAGAACTGTATGTTCCCAACCAGGAAAACTGGAAACTTTACCCTGCCATGCTATTTCTGAGTCAGAATCCAGCAATGACCCTGAAAGCTAAGCTTTCTGAAGCTAATAAAAACCTCAAAATCTTTATGGAAGCTAAGGCTAAGATTTGGGATTCAAGCTGTTGCACACATATCTCTACCTTTAATCCGGCTATTATTCCCTTTCTAGACTTAACAAAGATGGATAACTTGGATTATATTTAATGGGATTTTTTCGTTGTGACCTGTTTGGATAAAAGGTGGTCACAATGCAGGAGAATTATTTTTCTGCATATGGTTGACCACACATTGAGGCAATTGCTTATGTGTCATAATCCATGGGACCTGTAAAGGCTATCTTTCTCACAAATAAACTCATCAATTGAGTTGTCAACAGTGTCTGATATCCTCCCCCCATTAGCAATTTTTTTTTCTTTGACTTAAGCATCTTTTTTTAGGTTCTTTTAAAATGAAAAGGTCTCAGGGTTAATTTCCCCACTTTCTGTGGATGCCATGATAACCTAAGATACTGATATGTCCATAAAAATGACAACATAGATTAAAGATATTAAATCATTAATGTAGGATTTCACAATACAGACACACAAATGTTAAGCATAGTGATCTAAGGTTGGTCTATCTGAGAAACACTTACTTTTGGAACAGAAGAGACTGCAAATGAGGAGTATCTTCAAATATTTTTGTTTTAACAAAACTTAGCACTTGAGAATCTTGACAATCCAGCACACTCAGGTTAGGTGTAGCCTTGAATATTTCCCCATCAAGGCTTTTCAGCCTTGCCATCTTCTTAAGGTAGAGGGATCTGAGGTTTGGTATGTCCCTGATCCATCCCAGTTGGACTGAAATACAGAGTGGAAATTCTTTATTGACCATGCAAAAGGAAGCAAAAGGAAAGGGGCACTAAAAGGGAGTTTCATTAAAAACAACAATACAGCATTCACAAATGGTATCATTTCATGAATGTGGGAGTTAATCAGAACTTTAAAGTGAAATTCAGACTACATTTTAGATTTATTAGTATGTGATTAGAATCAACTAAAATGTAGTTTATGAGAAGGACTAGATTTCAGAAATTAAAATCTATCACATCTCATTAATTCATAGAACTGGAATATAGTACAACATCAACAAAATAATAGGCTCATCACAGCTAAAAGAAAGTCATCCAGTACAAACCACTTCTAGAATGAAGATGAGAAATTGAGGTGAAGTGGCTTATCCAAAGTCACATAGGCAATAAATAGCAGTGTCAGAATTCCAAACCTTGCCCTCTGATTCTAAATCTAGTGCCATTTTACCTGAGATGAAACTAAGGCTCAAAGAGGTGACTCGCTTAATGTTACTGTTGGTAAAGAGAAGTGAGCACTGGACCCCAGATCTCCTGATCCCTAGCCCAATATCTTTACCCTTATATCCTAATAGGAAAACTAAAGAAAACTCCAACCCATAGCAGTTCTCTCAAGTAGCTAACAATGTGAAGAAAGGAAATGTAGATATGAAATAATACAATGGGGTAATTAATGGGAGTAAAGAACTGAGGAAAAGAGCAAGTCATCTTATTGGGCAAATTACTTTTTCTTATACTTTGCTCCCTTCCCCACTCCCTCTCCCTCCTCTACTTCCCTACAAAACCAAAAGCTTCATCTTCCAAGTTCTAATTCAATTTCCTAAATTCTCTTGTTCTAAGTGAGATTTTTAGTGGGAAAAAGACTGCTTTCTTTGAGATAAATTGATATCAATAATTATAACAATAAGGGGCATTTACATTATGCTATAAGATTACAAAATATTTTACTTGTAGTGCTTTATTTAGCCCTCATAACCCTATGTTGTTATTGTTCAATTGTGTGCAGCTCTGGGTGACCTTACTTATGGTTTTCTTGGCAAAGATATTGGAACTGATGGGAGTGCAGCTTCTAGGAGAAATGTAGCAGTAATCGAGGCCCCCAGACCTTAGGAGTGCTATTGTTCTAACAATCTGTTTTTAATATTTTAAGAATATTATAGTAAGGGCAACTAGGTGGTGCAGTGGAAAGAGTACCAGCTCTGAAGTCAGGAGGACCTGAGTTCAAATCTGGTCTCAGACACTTAACATCCCCTAGTTGTGTGACCCTGGGCAAGTCACTTAACGTCAATTGCCTCAGGGAAAAAAATATTATAGTATAGTCCCAGAAACTTTGCTGACTTCCAGATGACAATCTGTTGGTCAGTGATAACAGGTTTCTGAGACAAAGGGTGAGGTGCATACCAGACTACTACTCAACCCCACTTTTAAACCATAAAATTCAATATTGAAGTACATAGCAGACCCCTACTTATTTCTACCTCTAAAGATAAAATTAGTACATCAATGACATGAAGAACCAAATATCTCTGTCTTGTCCTATAAATTTATCTTCTTTCTCCTGGTTTTTTGCTAAAATCTTTTGGAACCTAGCCTACTTTAATGGGCATTACAATTACAATAAACTTTGCCCCTTAATTTGGAGATGGGTTCAAGCCTGCAAATTCTTTTGAGACACCGTGTGACACCGATCAGCAGTCTCAATCTTTTGCTATCTCTTTTTGAACCTCAACAGAATATTTCAACATTTTCTTCATGGGGTCATTTTAACAGACTGAGGCAAACTGGGTTAAGTGACTTGCCCAGGCATGCAGGCCTAGTAAATGCCTGAGGCTGAATTTGAACTCAGGTCTTTCAGGTCTGATGCTCTGTTTACTGCACTATCTAATTTTCCCAAGAACCTCCTGAGTGATACACAGTAATTCCCACATAACAGATGAGAAAATCTGAGGGCAAAGAAAAGTGACTCAAAGTCAATTAGTAAATGTCTGAGGGGACTCCAAGTCCAGTGTTTTCTTTCTCTACTAGACCAACTAAACATGGAAGTATGGGAAAGGACTAACTGACCCTCCAGTGGTCTGAACCCAGAGTGCACAGACCTAGTGCTGAGTCCATCAAGTCTATCAATTATTTCTTGAGCATCTATAAATGCTCATTTAGTAGAATGACTACATGTGTGTTTGTATGTTTGTATATATATATATATACATATGTGTATTATGTATGTGTGCCTATATGGGTGTGTGTATATGTATATGTGTGTGTGTGTATATATACATATACATATATATGTATATATTCCCAGACTATATTGTGTGGTATTATTCACTACAGAATAAAATTTTGTACTATGCTTTCTTCTTCATCCTCTTGTGACACTATATACACACCCAAACACACGCAAATATATATACTTTATATGTTCTTATGTCTATATGTGTATATATACATAATGCAACATAAAAATATATGCTTATGTATAAACAGATGATTGTGTGTGTGTGTGTCCTTTTGTATTCATATCTTCCTTCCTTGAGGGCCACACTGGCCATAGAAGCATCCTAGGACGAAGTTGGGCCTTAGATTTAGATCTGAGTTCACCTTCTGCCTCAGACATATATTGACCTTTTGACCATGGGAAAGATCATTTCACTTCTCAATGCTTCCTAAAGTTGCTTAAGTTGCAGATGAGTAGCATCGATTTAAAAAAAAAAAAAGTTTTTACACACTAGAAATTCCTCACTATAATGTTTATTGTTTAAATCCCAATTCCATTCCCAGAAAAATCCTCCGACTTACTTTCTGGAAGAAAAGTCCCGCTTAGGTCCAATACTTCCATGGTTTGCATTGGTATCTTTTCTCCATCTTGGCTTAATATTCTTTGAGCAAAGGCTGCCTCCTTAATTCCTTCTTGATCATTTTTTCCCAACAGGGTAGATGACAGGTTAAGGAAGCGTAGGGAGGGAAAGCAGGAAAATGCACCAGGTTGGATTTCCAGAATAGGATTTCCAACAAGTGAGAGCCATGTCAAGTTCTGCAGCATCATAGTTTGGCAGCTGGGAATGGTTGAGAGCTTGTTGTAGCTTAGGTCCAGAGTTTCAAGGCTCTCAAAGACCGGGGTTCCCCCCCAGTGAAGCTCTTGGATCAGATTGTTCTTCAGGATAAGAACTTGAAGATGGGGAAGGTCCCTCAAGTCCTGATTTCTCAATTCCTTCAGCTTATTAAAGCTTAGGTCTAAGCTTTGGAGTGTCCTTGGCAGACAGGGAGGGAAGTTTTCAAGGCTTCTGTTTACTAGAAACAAAGTGGTTATTGTTGTCTTATTGAACTCCTCACAAGATAAACTAGAAAAACTAAGTTTGTCCTCCTGGGGACCAAGCTCCGTGACTTGAAAGAGAGTTGCTATTGCCTTTGGCACAGCAATACCTTCCATGCTCTGTGAGCTCTCAGGTGCTGCCCATCGCAGCTCCATCATGGAAAACAGCAGCAAGAACAACATTCTGTGTTTTCAGTAGCCTCCAAGCATGGACCTTTTGGGGAGAGAGTAGCAAAGACCATCAGAAGACATAGCAAATACAGTTGCTGTTCAGTGTTCAGAAGCAGTTTCTAAGTAAAAGGCTGGGGTGGATTTTCCTGTTATACCTGGAATGGTTACCTAGAAGCAGGGGATGCAGTAAGGTTTTTACTGGAATGAAAACCAATCCTTCTAAAAAGCCTATAAGAGAAAGCCATTGCTATAACTTTAGAAAAGCCTGGATATTTTGGCATGGGGGCTCTGAGACCTTAAAGACCTCTAAGGTCAACACCCTCACTTTCTAGGTAGATACCATTTCCTAATAATCCCTGAGACCCCTTTGTATCAAGCTAGAATATTAAGCTGTCACTCCTGGGCTCAAAAAGTAGATCATGAAAACTTGATGAACCCTAGTTGAAATCCTTTCCCTACAGAAGTGGGTTGGGGTTGGGGGAGAAACCATCAGCTAAATTCCAAGGTTTCTGGGAACAGAATATTTTTAAAAAATATTTGTTTAAAAATTATGAGCTTGACAAACAACAATACACATACATATCCTTATATAAAACAAAAAGAAAATTGAAAAACATGAGTTTTTCTTTTGTATAACTTGGTTGTACTGACTTGCTCAATGCTAGAGAGACAAAAAGATACAATGGATAAGGTACCAACCTTAGAGTCAGGAAGAAAAAGGTTCCATTCCTGCCTCCAACACTTCAATAAATCAGTAAACATTTATTAAATACCTACCATGTGCCAGGTAATCTCTGAGAGCCTCTGTTTGCTCTTTTGTCAAATAGGGATAGACCTCAGAGACAATATTTCTAAAATGCTTTGCAAATTGTACTGTAATACATAAAATTCAGTTATTATTAAGATGGGGAAGCAAAGGAACCCCTGGAATATGGGCTCTCAACCTAGCTATTTCCTCAGTCCTGCTATTGATATCTGCACTAGCTCTCAATGTTGTTAATTATGCCCCCAGTCATTTTTTTCTGCTCACTGGGAAGCCTGAGACATAGTTGTCCCAGTCATATTTCTATTTATAGGTTTGGCTCTAGGAAAGCCAGTTCCATCATCTGAGCCTCAGTTTCCTTCTCCATAAAATGAGGAAGCTAGGCTGGATGATTTCTAAGATCCCTTCCAGTTTCTACACAAAATAGCCATGATTCTGAAAATCTCTGTTCTTGATAGTAGGATGAAAAGGGGGATGGGATGGGGTGGGCTTCAAGAAAGAGTTCATTCCCTTTGTACTCACCAGACAGGCACCTTTTGAAGTATGTAGTCTTCCTCAGATTCCCTCAGTTCCTTAAAAAAAAATAGATTTTGACGAAGGACTTGTGAGTCAGTCAGCAGCTTTGTTCACAATCCCAGTGGCGGCTCTCCCTGCTTCCCCCCATCCACGTCCTTTCTGCCCCTCCGCCCATGATTAGGGGCAGAGCTTACTCCAGCCCTCCTGAGCCCCTCCTCCTCCTCTTTCTGAGCTTTTGCTCTTATTAGCTCCTCTCTCCTTTACTCACTGGCTCCTCCCCTCCCCCTCCTCTAAGGCCAATTCCTCTATGAACTTGTTGCAGTTTCCCAATCTCTTGTTTTTTTACATTGTCTGAATTCTCTGGGAGTGAAATATGAAAGGTTCCTGTTCTCTCAGGATCGGGGTTAATGGGACTGGATGGTTAGGCAAGAGCAGCTTCATCCTCATTTTTCAGCAATCTGCTCTACTTAGACTTTTCCCTTGCAGGTGGTTGGTATTTCCATGGAGTAGAAACTAAATGGTGAGAAAAGAAAAAAGCCTGTCCCTTTCTAATCAAGGCAGGACAGCCAAATGTCAGTTCTGAATGAACTCCATTACAATTTATGTTTGGTAGTCTGGTAACCAGTGCACCTAGCACTGGAACAGAGAACAAGAATATGATGAGGGTCCCCCACAAGTGTCTTCTGTCCAAAAGCATGCTTGTATTCATTTTGTAGTGGAAATCTGTTTCTAGATGATATATCCAAGTTTCCCTTTGTGTTTTATTTCATTATTAATCTAAGATCAGTCAACGGTCAACAAACATTTATTTTTTTTTTAAGGTTTACTTCCATATATATATAAAACCATATATTTTGGTTATACATGTACATTCATTTTTATACTTATTTCCTCATGAATCATATTGGGATAGAAAAATCAGATAAAAAGGGAAAAACCATGAAGGAAAAAAAAGTGTATATAGCATGTGTTGATTTACATTTAATCTTCATAGTTATGTCCCAAAGTTTATTGGGTTTGCCTTGGATCACTGAACCACTGAGAAGAGCCAAATCTATTATAGTCGATCATCACATAGTCTTGCTGTTATTGTGTACAATGTATTCCTAGTTCTGCTTGTTTCACTCATCATCAGTTCACGTAAAGGCCTTTTGGAAATGTTTGTTCATCATTTTCTATAGAACAATAATATTCCACTATTTTCATATACCATACCATTCAGCCATTCCCCAATTGATGGGCATTTACTCATTTTCCAATTCTTTGCCACTACCAAAAAAAAAAAAAAAAAACCTGCTACAAACATTTTTGCAAATGTGGGTCTTTTTTCCTCTATGATTTCTTTGGGATACAGACTGCATCCCAAGGAAATCATAAAGGAGGAAAAAAGACCCCACAGAAAATATATGAAAAAATGCTTTCCTTTCTTGCTGTGGAGCACTGTATATAATGTCAGATTATTTTGATATGTTGATTGATTTAGGGTGAATTTTTCCTTTTGATCCTCTATTTTATAAAGCTTTTTATTTACAAAACATATGAGTGACCTTTCAACATTGACCTTTGCAAAAAACTTTTTTTTTCCCAAGCTTTTCCTTTCCTTCCCCCCACCCCTCACCCCTAGATGACAGGTAATCTAATATATGCTAGATAGGATAAATTATATGACAAATACAATACATGTATACATATCTATACAGTTATCTTACTGCACAAGAAACATCAGTTGATCCTCTATTTTATTTATTTATTGTTGAGGCAATTGGGGTTAAGTGACTTATCCAGGGTCACACAACTAGGAAGTGTTAAGCCCCTGAGGTCGGATTTGAACTCAGGTCCTCCTAACTTCAGGGTTGATGGTCTACTTACTGTGACACCTAGCTGTCCCAATCTTCTCTTTAAAAAAAAATCTGTGCCAGAAGAATTAAACAATTCTAGGAAGAAGAGCAGAAGGAATAGGGAGGAAATTATAGATAATTAAAGGCAAAAGATATAAAATATTTTAAAATAATAAATTGTTCTTTGGATCCTGCTTACTTAACTCTGGATCAGTTCGTTCAAACCTTTCCAGATTTAACTGAAAACATATCTTTTGCTATTTTTTACAGTGCTAAAATATTCTATGACATTCACATGCCATTATTTATTCAGCTGTTCTCCACTTAATGAGCATCCCCTTCAGCTTCCCATTCTTTGCCACAACAAAGAGAGGTGATATAAATATTTTTATGCATATAGCACTATTTCCCCTCTTTGATCTTTTTGTGTTATAGTCTTAATGGTAATAACTTTCTCCCCTTCTCCGTAGTTATGAAAAATATTTTCTTCCTTGCTCTCCCAATTTTTAAATTATATAATTCTTTATACCTAAGTCATATATATCCATTTAGAGTTTATTGTGGTGTAGAAAACTATTTCTTGTGACAACCTCAGTCAGTTCTTGATGACTTAATTACATTATATTGTTCCCTTGATTTTCTTCTTCCCTTCTGTGATTATATTCATATATTTTGAAGGTTAGAAAGGACCTCAACAGCCATTGTGCAATATATATTCAAAAAGGTATCCCACTATTATATTTCTGACCTGTGATCATTCTCTACTTGGCAGCCTCCAAGAAGAGGAAGGCTACCATACCTCTTGGCAGTTCATTCCACTTTTGGATGGTCTTTTAGAGTAGTAAACTAATTTTTTTTAATGATCCTACTCAGAGACTAACACTGAGTAGAAGATATTCAATTACATTTTACTATCTGATTAATTCTTTAAAGGTTGTATTATTGCAGAAAATATTATTTTAGTCTGTAAATTCATTCACTTTTGCTTTGCTGCTTTCTAGCTGTGTAACCTTAAGTTAATTATTTGACTTCTCTGGACGTCAGTTTCTTCATCTTGAAAACGAGAAATTGGACCAGTTGATTTTGAATGAATTTGAAATTTTGATTCCTATAATTCTATGAACATCTTAAGAATTTCTAAACTTCTCTGACATAATTCTAAGAATATGGATGAATTCTGTATCTCAGAGCTGCAAGTAAAAAACAAAGCATAGAATGGTGTTTCTCCTCAATCCTTGATCAAATAGATAGGAAACTTTTCCTTATTCCAATCCCATTAAGATTGGAGAGAGTATGGGCATAGAGAGTGAGAAGGAGTTAATCATGAAAGATTGCACCAGATTCTGAGATCAGACCAAAACTTATCTCTCTTCCTGTCATTCCTTATCTAGGTGGCCATGAAAAAGACCAGATTTTCTAGGACAATCATAGCATTTGTCTTAAAGGGACACAATCTCCTTCCTCACACTAAAATCTCAAAAATCTACCTTGAATCAAAATCCCAGATAACCACCCCCCAAAAAAAACTTTGGGTTCTCATGAACCCAAAGATATATTCCAACCTGCCAAAAGAATTAGATTTTTAATATTCTGATTCTGCCAATAATTGGGTGCAGGCAACAAAACCATGAACTAAAGTAATTGACCCTTTTCAGTTTAAAGCCTAGGTGCATTTCCCTGGCCACTTAGTACTGAGTCCAAGTCCCTGATTTATAGGGGCAAACCAACCAGTCATTGATTACACAAGTCAGGATCAGATAGCATTTATTGTTGTGATGGCCCATGTCTGTAATCAGGCTGGGAAAAGGTCAATGGGAAATATGGATTTAGAAGAAAGGGATAATAGTGAGAAACAAAAAGACCAACGGATAAGGATTCTGAAGAGTTTGTATGAATCCTGACTGTCACTTCTGTGTGACTCTTCATCTGTAAAACTTATCTGTACACATGTATGCATGTATGTGAAGGCAGCTAGGTGGTGCAGTGCATAGAGCACTGTGCTTGGAATTAGGAAAACCATCTTCCTAAATTCAAATCTGCTCTCAGACCCTTATTAGCTAGATGACCCTGGACAAGTCACTTAATCCAGTTTGCCTCAGTTACTCATCTATAAAAATGAGAAGGAAATGGCAAATATCTCCAATATCTTTGCTAAGAAAATCCCAAACGGGATTTTAGAGTCACATACAACTGAATTCAACAATGTGCACATCGGTATTTATGCATTTGTGTATATATTTTAGCTTTTCCCTTATACGATCATTGTGAAAATCATACAAAATAATACATCCAAGATGTCTTATAAATATAAAGTACCATACAGATATGATATAATATGGACTTGATATAAGGTAAAAGTTCCTAACAAATCAAACTATCCCACTGATGCATTGCTTCAACAAGTGACAGGTCTTTGAGCAAGGTTATCAGTAACTCCCTTGCCATCTTCTCCACAGCATCACCAACAGCCTTGCTACATAAGTCTGAAACTGTGCCCTGGAGGTTTCATATCCTTTAGGTTTGGAATTTCTGTCATAGGGTCCCATAAAAGTGTGGTATCATGATAAAGAATTCAAGTTAGTATCAACAACTAGTGACTGATACTAAATCACATAAAACAAGAGAAAGAAGCAAAAGAAGGACATATTGCATATTTAATGTTTTTCAAAGGTATAAAAATTGTACAATTGATTATATAAGTCAAGAAATTTCATTATTTCATTATTTTACTTGAAAATAGTTAATTTACACACCACTGTAATTCAATGTTACTAAAAACCATTGCCCATAAAAAAATTCGTTTTTTCTATTTAGCCACAATTTCCCTGTTGCCTTTATGTACAATGATTATGTCCTATGATTATGCCCTTGAAAATTTGCATCATTGAATGTTGGAGGGGATGTGGGAAAACTGGGACACTGATAAATTGTTGGTGGAACTGTGAATGGATCCAACCATTCTGGAGAGCAATTTGGAGCTATACTCAAAAAGTTATCAAACTGTGCATACCCTTTGACTCAGCAGTGTTTTACTGGGACTATATCCCAAAGAGATCTTAAAGGAAGGAAAGGGCCCCACATGTGCAAAAATGTTTGTGGCAGCCCACTTTGTAGTGGCTAGAAACTAGAAACTGAATGGATGCCCTTCAATTGGAGAATGGCTGAATAAGTTATGGTATATGAATGTTATGGAATATTATTGTTCTGTAAGAAACGACCAGCAGGATGATTTCAGAGAGGTCTGGAGAGACTTGCATGAACTGATGCTGAGTGAAATGAGCAGAACTAGGAGATCCTTATACACAGCAACAAGACTATTTGATGATCAATTTTGATAGACATGGTTCTCTTCAACAATGAGATGTTTCAAACCAGTTCCAATTGTTGAATGATTAAGAAAACTATATACACCCAGAGAGAAGAATCTGAGTGTGGACCACAACATAACATTTTCACGCTCTCTATTGATGTTTGCTTGCATTATGTTTCCCTTTTCAGATTTTTTTCTTCTTGTAGATTCATTTTTTCTTGTATAGCAAGATAAAACTGTATAAAGATATATATATACATATATTAGATTTGTCAAGTATTTTAACACAAGTAACATGTATTAGATTTTCTGCCATCTAGGAGAGGAGTGGGGAATAGGAGGGAAAAATTTGTAACAGAAAGCTTTGCAAGGGTCAATATTGAAAAATTACCCATGCATATGTTTTGCAAATAAAAAGCTTTAATAAAAATTAAAAAAAAATAAAATTTGCATCATTTCTGAGTTATAGGCTATCAATTGTGAATAAAATGAAGGGGGAAAGTCAACTATCCTATTCTAAACTATGGTTATCCTTATCCTAACAAACCAATTATGTTGCTTTAATTTAGCCACAATGGCCAATCACTTCAGTCTTGTTCTTAGCAATGTGAGACAGCCCCCAAAAACAGAAGGAAATGTTCATTATGCTAAGTTTTGGTTATTCCTTCTTTCTTATTCTTCCTAAAACGTATAAACAGAGTAAGAAGGCAATTTTGATAATGTACTATTAAAATGTTTTTGTGCAAACAAAATCCATCCAATTGTAATTAAAAAGGGAAACAGGTAATTAGGAAGAAATCTTTGTAGCAAGTTTCCTGATAAGGGTCTCATATTCAAATTTAAACTGATTCAAATTTATAAGAATAAGAGCTATTCTCAAGTGACTGGAGGAATAATTAGAAAAATGCAAATTAAAGCAACTGTAAAGTTCCATTTCATACTTAATAAGATTGGTGAAGGTGACAATGATGGAGAGACTAAAAGAAAACAGGCACCTTTATGTACTTTTGATGGAGCTGTGAATAAGTCAATCCATTCTGGAGAGCAATTTGGACTTCTGCCTCTCCCCTCCCCCAAATGTCTATTCATTCCTAGAAATGAATGAATACTACTACTTGTCCAATAGCCCAAAAAGTCAAAACAAGAGGAAAGGGACTTATTTCTCTCTCTCTGTCTCTCTCCAGCTCTATCTCTCTGGATGGATGGGTAGATAGATAGAAAGACAGACAGATAGAGAGATATATCTAGTATATATATATATATATATATATATATATATATATATGTGTGTGTGTGTGTGTGTATATATATATATCTAGTATATATATATATGTATTCTTTTTTGTTACAGATTTCCCCTATTAATTGAGGAATAGATTAACAAATTATGATATTTGAATGAAATAGAATGCTATTTTGCTTTGTATTGAATCCTCTTTTTATGTTGAGCTGTGCACATGGAAAAGTTCTTTTTCAAAAAATCTTTTTGTGATTAAATTCAAAATGAATAAAAAGAAGAATACTATTTTGCAATAAGAAATAATAAAAAATAGCTTTAGGGAAATCTGGAAAAACTTGCAAAAACTGACACAAAATGAATTGAGCAGAACCAGGGAAACACTTTATGTAATAACAGCAATGTAAGGACAAACATTTCAAAGGCTTAAGAACACTGATCAATGGAATGACCAATCATGATTCAGCAAGACACATAATGATGAAGCATTCTACGGATTTTCTGACAGAGAAGTAATGGACATAAAGGACCAAGTGAGATGTATTCTTTTTGGATATAGTCAATGTGGGAATTTATTTTGATTATTCATAATTCTCACAAGGGTATTGGTTTTCTTTTTTTTTTCTTTTTCAATGGGAAGGATGAGGGAAAAAGAGAAAATAGATTTTTGTTAATGGGGCAGGAGTGGAGAAGGAAAATGTAGACAGACTACAAGGCAAAAAATGCACCACTGGGAGAATGACCCAGTGAGAATATTCTCTCTACCTATTCTCATTCATGTTGTCTGACTAAAGTAACTTACTAGGGTAGATTGGCCATTTGTCATTCTTCTCAAGAACACTAAATTTAACTTCTTCCCTTTTAACTTAGAAGTGGTGGTTTTGGATTGTGGGTGTCCTAATCCCCATGACTACAAGATTTGGAATGTGAAAGACTGAAAGCATACTTTTCTGACACCACATTAGATAAGGAAAAGCAATAAGAGGGCTATTATGGGAGGAGATGGTACCAGGTTGTAAAGTCTCCAAGCAACATCCATTATAGAGGAATTTCAACTGATTGGAATAAAAACATAAAAGTGATACACAGATTAACGAGAAAACTCCTAAGTGAGGAAATAAACTTGCTATATTTAAAAATAGTACCAATTTGAGATATTCATTATTCGGTTAGAATGTTGCTAAAGATAGGATTTCATCAGCTAAATTGGCATTATTTCTAGTGCTGGCATACAAAAGGTTTAGATTTAAAATATAAAAAAGTAGAATCCAAGTAGCATTTTATTTTGAATTGTAATTATATGAAATTATAAGATTAATTTAAAATAAACATATAAGATGTATATTTAGAATCATAGCCTGTTTTTGGACATATAAGATGTATATGTCCAAAAGCAGGCTATGCTTCTATTCACACCCCAGTGAGAAGGAATTAATTTAACCTATTGTTATTCCCCTTCCTGACTTTATAGAAAGTAGAAAGAGGGCTATGTACTCTGTGGATCACTAAAAAGAAGGGGAACTAAATTAGAAACGGATTTAGTTTTGACTTTGCTATAAATTAGCTGTGTGGCCTTTCTGGTGTTTCCCTTATAGCTTCTCCAAACCTCATGATCCTCATCACTAATGAAGAAATGAGGGAATTTGTAGATGAAGAGACTGAGCTAGATAAACTCTAGGGTTCCTTCTGCTTTAATATTCTGTGATTCTACAAAATGTGTCATCTTCTACAAAGTAGAGGTTCTTAATTTGTATCATGGATATTTCTGGCCATCTGGGGAAGCCGGAACTGAAGTCAGCAAGACCTGAGTTCAAATTCAGCCTCAAACACTCACTAGCTATGTAACCCTGGGCAAGCCATTTACCCCAGTTTGTTTCAGTTTCTGCATCTGTAAAATGAGCTGGAAAAGGAAATCCAGTATCTTTGTGAAAAAAACACCAAATGGGGTCATGAAAAATCAGATATGACTGATACAACTGAACAAAAATATAGACCACTTCTCAGATGTCTTTTAATGCATAAATAAAACAAAGGATTACAAGGAAAGCAAATATATCACAACACAATTATTAAAAAACAAAAACAAAACAAAAAACAAGTTCACAGACCCAATTTAACTGCCCCTCCCTTCCTTTTGCACACTTTCCTCTGTGATCCAGCTACCCTGGTCAGGTTGCCTTTCCTTTGACACTACTTTCCATTTCTCCACCCTGCACCATTGCCTTGGCTGAGCCCCATGACTGGATGCTTTGTTCCCTCCCCTCTAAGAAATCCTCTCTATAACAATTTGATTTCCAGCTCTACTTTTCTCTCTTGTTAATTGGCTCTCTTCGTTGCTGACAGAAGTCAGACTTTTTTTTTAAAAAAATTTTATTTATTTATTTATTTTTTATTATTAAAACTTTTTATTTGTAAAACATATGTATGGGTAATTCTTCAATATTAACCCTTACAAAGCTTTCTGTTACAAATTCCCCCCCCCACTCCCCACCCTTCCCCTAGATGGCAGGAAGTCCACTACAAGTTAATTATGTGAAAATACTTGACAAATCGAATATAGGTATACATATTTCCACACTTATCTTGCTGTGCAAGAAAAATCTTATCTACAAGAAAAAAAATCAGAGAAAGGAAACACACTGCAAGCAAACATCAATAAAGAGTATGAAAATGTTATGTTGTAGTCCACATTTCACATTCCTCTCTCCGGCTTTCGTCAGTGAACAATTGGAACTGGTTTGAGACAATTCTTTATTGCAGAGAGCCATATCCATCAGAATTGATCATCATGTAATATTGCTGTTGCCATGTATAATGATCTCCTGGTTCTGCTCGTTTCACTCAGCATCAGTTCATGCAAGTCTCTCCAGGCCTCTCTGAAATCATCCTGCTGGTCGTTTCTTACAGAACAATAATGTTCCATAACATTCATATACCATAAATTATTCAGCCATTCTCCAACTGATGGGCATCAATTCAGTTTCCAATTTCTAGCCACTACAAAAAGGGCTGCCACAAACATTCTTGCACATGTGGGGCCCTTTCCCTCCTTTATGATTTCTTTGGGATATAAGCCCTATAGAAATTCTGCTGGGTCAAATGGTATGCACAGTTTGATAACTTTTTGAGCATAGCTCCAAATTGCTCTCCAGAATGGTTGGATCCGTTCACAGTTCCACCAACAATGTATTAGTGTCCCAGTTTTCCCACATCCCCTCCAACATTCATCGTTATATTTTCCTGTCATTTTAGCCAATCTGACAGGTATGTAGTGGTACCTCAGAGTTGTCTTAATTTGCATTTCTCTGATCAATAGTGATTTGGAGCACCTTTTCATATGACTAGAAATAGTTTTAATTTCATCATCTGAAAATTGTCTGTTCATATCCTTTGATCATTTATCGATTGGAAAATGTCTTGAATTCTTATGAGACAATTTTCTATATATTTTAGAAATGAGGCCTTTATCAGAACCTTTAAATGTAAAGATTATTTCCCAATTTATTGAGAAGTCAGACTTCTTGAAACTCTTTTCTGTCCTTGAGAGACATGTCTGACTCTGTCTCCTAGATCCTCAGCTCTGATACTAACTGACCACAGATGAGCCAGATAATCTGTATTGCTTTGTTTCCTCATTTGTAAAATGGAGGTTACATTTAGAGCACTAACCTCACAAAGTTGCTGTGAGGATCAAATGGAATAATGTACATAAAATGTCTACTATTACCATTATTGACCTTTTTGATTATGTAGCAGAACACTGAGAAGGTAATCATTAGAAGAATGATATATCCCTAATAAATCAAGGCAAAGAAGTCACATATAAAAGAGATTACTATTTAATAACCAATTTGCATGGGATTGTTGACATACAAGCTAATTAAGGTTTTATTATGTATGTATACACACAAACACATAAATATAAAAACTCCATTTCCATTTTATAGCTAGAGCATTCAAATAAGTGATAATTTGGGATTTTTGTAAGTGCAAACAGATGTTGGTGAACCACTGGATTTCTTGTTGGATTTTCTATTATGATTTCAGATTTTCTTCTGAATCACCATTTTGCCAAGTTTTAGGCTTGTATAGTGTAATTGAGAATATCCATGTGTATATTTATATCCCTGATTATTCCTAACTCCAAGAAAAAAAAATGATTCCAAATGTCATATGGTTAGGAATCAGCTCTTTACCTAGTGAAAGCTTTCTACTATGGCTTTAATTTGTCCCAAACTATGAGGTTTTGGAGAATTATTGTTTATTAAAAAAGATCCAAGACCAGAATCCTGGAAGATTTGCACAGGGTTGAGCTTTTGCATCACAGGTACAAACTTGAAAAAGAATGAGATGAAAACCATGGGAAAAAAAAGATTATAGATAGCTGAGCTCAGCATTCAGGAAGGTCCTGAGCATTTCTATGCTTGGAATAATACTTTATGAGGGGAGTATGCATCTATTTGAGAACAGGACAGAAAATCACAACCAATTTCCTTCTTTACTGTTAACTACATTCTTTTTTATTGGTCTTAATTAAATGTTTTTTGCTATAGCATGCCTTGTATATTCTGGAAATGGAATGTTATAAGGAGGAAGAGGTGAATGTTATTTGAACAATTATTTTAAAAATTCAGATGGATCAACTGTAATCATTATGAACTATTTTATGGGTTGGCTTATTGAAGATAAGAGAAACCTTATGATCTTAGACTTAGTACTAGAAGGGATGTTACAGGCCATTTAAATCCAGCCCCTTCATTTTACAGGAGGTTGAGAGGTATTAAATGATTTGTCATCTGGTAAGGTTTTGAGGTGATATTTCTGACTCCAAGTCCTGTGTCAGTGTCCTATACCACATTACAGCTCTACTGACACCATAATGTCTACTTCATATTTTTGTTTGTGCACCTCTAGGACTGCCTCAGCTCACAAATCATACCAACAAGACCTTTTCTATAAGATGGAGAGCTGGGTGACACAGTGGATAGAACACTGGGCCAGGAGTCAAGAAGACCTAACACTGGTCTTCCATTTACCGAAATGCAATAAAATTTTGTGGATATACTCTTGCAATAAACATTGACATTTAGATTATGTGATTGTAAGAAGAGAGAAGCAGGCTGTGAGAGTGACCAAGGCAATGTGTGGTGTAGAGTGCTAGACTGATCACAGCTTTCTCTCCAAGCTCAATATTGTCATTCAACAATAGCAACAGCCTCAAGACAAAAAAAAAAAAAAAAAAATGGACAGTTCATTCATCTCTAAGAAGGCAACATTTAATTCCATCAAAAGTAAAATACAAGAGAAGCTTAGAAAGATGCAGAATTTTGGGCTCAGTAAGAAGTCAGATAAAATTCAGTTTTATGCTGATAGTAACAATCCAAAGCACTTTTATGATGCCCTAAAGGCTATTTATGGGCCAAAGACATATGGTGCATCTCAACTACTCAGTGCTGCTGGAATCACGTTGATTAGTATATGGACATGATCCTAGAGAGATGGGCTGATCATTTCCAACAGACTGATATCCATCGATGCTGAAATATTTACCTCAGGTTGAAGTCAATTTCTCCCTAGCAGAAGTTCTAACTGAAGAAGAGTTTTTGAAAGCTCTTAGGTTCCTTTCATATGGCAAAGTACCTGATGCTGATTCTATTCCAGCTGAGATATTCAAAGTGAGTGTGTGTTTTGGGGGGAAAGGGAGAAGGGCACATTTCATAAAAAAGCTGATTGAAATTTTCTAGGACATATGACAAGAGGAGGTTTTCATCCAGGAGTTCAAGAATAGTGCCTTTGTACATCTCTATAAAAATAAAGGGAATATGTTGCTTATGACAATAACGTAAACTGGAGGGTAGGGAGGTATCTTTCTCTAAGTCATTGTTGGCAAGATTCTTGCCAGGGTCCTCCTCAATAGCCTGATCACCAGTGTTTTATCCTGGTGTTAAATTGCTATAATCTCTTTGCTAATAATCTATTTACATTTTTCCATCAATATTCATTAGGGAGATTGGTCTATAATTTTCTTTTTCTGTTTCAGCTCTCCCTGGTTAAGGTATCAGTACCATATTTGTGTCATAAAAAAAACTTTTCCAAACAGTTCACACAGAATTGGAATTAATTGTTTTTTAAATGTTTGGTAGAATTCATTTGTAAATCCATCTGGTCATCTACCTGAGAACAGGTGTGGCTTCAGAAAGGGCTGAAGAATGGTCAATATAATATTTGCTGCCATGTATTTGCTCCAGGGTGCCAGGAGTAGAACAGAAGTCTATATATAGCATCTGTAGATTTGGCCAAGGCCTTTGATACTGTCAGTCATGAGGGCTTATGGAAAAATATGTCAAAATTTGTTTGCCCAGAGAAGTTGATCAGGATTGTCCATCAATTTCACAATGGCATGCTTGCCTAGGTTCTGAATAATGAATGATGCTTCTTGCACTTTCCCAATCAACAACAGAGTGAAATAAGGCTGTGTATTTGTTCCTGTGCTTTTTAGCATGATGTTTTCAGCCATGTTGTCAAATACCTTAAATAAATACCAACATCAAGATCTGCTACTTCACTTATGGCAAAATTTTCAATTTGAAAAGGCCACACGACATTAAAGTGGAGGAAGCATTAATGCATGATTTTTTGTTTGCAGATGATTATGGGTTCCATGCAGTCTCTGAAGCTGAGATATAATAAAATGTGCATTGATTCTCTGCTGCTTGTGCTAATTTTGGCCTAAAACCAAGAAAACACAGGTGCTTCATCAGGCAGCACCATACCATCCATATGTGGAACCACTAGTCATAGCAAAATCGGGAGTGAATGAATTCACTCCCTAGGCAGTATACATTCCAGGGATGACCACATTGATAATGAGGTTGACACACACATTGCCAGAAGTAGCTCAGTGTTTGGGATGCTCCAAAGGAAAGTGTGAGAGAGAAAAGGTATTAGATCGCTACCAAGCTGAATATCTATAGAGCAGCTGTGCTGCCTGTGAAACCTGGACAATGCACCATCACCATACCAGGAAACTGAATGGCTTCCATTCGAATTGTCTTAGGAAGATTCTGAAAATCACCTGGCAGAATAAGGTACCAGACACAAGGTAAATTGCCAAGCATTCCAACTTTACTGCAGAGTGTAACTCCGATTTGCTTATTCAGTTGTTCAAATGCCAAATATATTCTTGTCAAAAAAAGACTATTTTATGGAGAACTCACACAGGACAAGCACTTACAAGGTGGTCAAAAAAAAGTGACTCAAGAACACTCTCAAAGTTTCTCTTAATTAAAGACTTTGGAATTAACTGTGTGACATGGGAAGCACTGCCACAGGACTGCCCAGAATGGTTTGTGCTCATCAGAGAAGGTGCTGTGCGCTATGAGCAAAGTAGAATTGAAGTAGCTCCAAAAAAATGTGAGATGTGCAAATTTACAGAATCCACCCCAAATGTTCACATGGATTGTGGATTATTTGTGTCTGTCCTGTAATAAAGCATCCTGAAATTGTACTGGTTTGATCAGCCATAGTTAGATAAACTTTAACTTGATTAATGTAGTGATATCATTTTTTCATTTTTTGAGAAAAAGGACAACAACTAACTGACTAATGTTTTTTGACATTTCTGAATAGAGCCCGTTATTTCACTGCTATAAGAAACTCCCCTTGAAGACATTTCCTCTAACAAAATATTTCAGCAACTGTTCTATAATTTATATTCTTAGTTAGTTGAATGAGGCAATGTGGATACCATTTTCCATCATGAATAAGTCTTTTGGAATTGTCTTAGATCTTTGTATTCCTGAAAACAAAGTCTATCAAGGTTAATCATCTACACAATGTTGCTGTTATTATGTACAATGTTCTCATTCTGTTCACCTCACTCAGCATTAGTTCATATAAGTATTTCCAGACTTTTCTGAAATCCTCCTGTTCATCACTTCTTATAGGACAAAAATATTAAATTGTATTTATATATCTCAATTTGTTCAGCCATTCCCCAGTTGACAGGGATCCCCTCAATTTCCAATTCTTTGCCACCACAAAAAGAACTACTATACACATTTTTTTTGCACATGTGGGTCCTTTTTCCTTTTTCATGATCTCTTTGGAGTTAAGACCTAGAAAGGGTATGCCCAATTTTATAGCCCCTTGGGCATAATTCCAAATTGTTCTTCATTATGGTTGGATCAATTCTCAACTCCACCAACAATGCATTAATGTCCCAATTTTCTCACATCTTCTCCACCATTTATTATTTTTCTTATCTGTCATTGTAGCCTAACTGATAAGTATGTGGTGATATCACAGAATTGTTTTAATTTGTATTTCTCCAATAGTTATTTAGAGCATTTTTATCTAACTATAGATAGTTATAATTTCTTCATATGAAAACTGCCTATTCATATTCTTTGACCATTTATCAATTGGGGAATGATTTGAATTCTTATAAATTTGACTCAGTTCTCTATATATTTTAGAAATGAGGCCTTTATCAGAAAAACTGGCTGTAACAATTGTTTTCCCTTCTTTCTGCTTTCCTTCTTCTAATCTTTTTTTTTTTTTTTTTTTTTTTTT